>JASCZI010151084.1:65632-98320 GCA_036250425.1 Stylosanthes scabra | reverse complement strand
TATATATATATATATATATATATATGCCTGGCTCTGGCTCTGGCCCTGGGATAGATGAACTGATTTAAGGAAGGAATTTCTTTGGTGAAGAGTAGAATTGAGCGAAGAGCGAAAATTTTTACCAAATTTAGAAATTTAAATATGTGCATTGCATATGATGATGTTTTTGTTTGTTTTTTTACACTAAAAAATATAATCTTCACTTCACCAAAACATCACTATTCACCGTAACATACCCATTCAAAGATTCCCGGATTCCTCATACTACACTTGCTGTTGATTTTTTTTTTTAATGTTGGTGTTGATTTTCTAACACGGTATTTTTGTCACGAATTTCCAGCTTACATAAAATTGTTTTTGGGTTAAGACCCTTTCCAATATTCCAGATTTTACACAGGCTTTGGATAATGGGCTTGCCGGCCTGTTTGTCGTTGTAATTTTCAATGGTTCATTATCTCATTATTAATGGAAACCGAAAAAAATTATCTCATTATTGATTACCAAAAACCATAATCTCATTATCGGTTGATGTCTCTACTCTTTATGGTGGTTATCCTTGACATGACCAAAAACAAACGTTATTGGTGTTGACAAAATTTCAAATAACAAATCCCCAGTAGGAATTCCCTAATGACAAGATCCAATTTTTTTTGGTGACTAATGACAAGATCCAATTGAACATAGATGGATGTTTTCGCAATCGCGTTAATATGTTTTGACATTTTTTTAATCGAATTATATGCAATTGTTAGAGTTCTTGACGGGTTATTATTCTTAAAAGTTAAAACACAGCAACCTTCTTAAAATTGTTTGGCCGAAAATTTTGTTTTGTTTTGTTAGAAGGAAAGGGAAGGAAGAAAAAGGCGTTGATTGAATAAAAGCATTACACTTGTTTTGATTGTTCCAAAAAAAATATTAAACAGAAAATAGATGGGATACACCTCGCCTCACCTCACACTAATTAATTAGTTACAGATGGCTGGGTGATAGCACACGTATTATAGTGTTTGGTGTAACGCCTGAAGCGTCGCCTATGGTGTTGTTTTCTTAAGGTTGAAGATAATTAAAGCTTAAGCGGGGGGCAAGCAATGAAGCATGGTATATAAATACAAATTTTGTGTAATATTAATTTGTAAGAGGGAGTGCGAGCCTAGCCCTTAGATCCTTTCGTAATATTTTGCCAGAGGGTGACTTGGGAATGGCATCCACGAAGAATACTCGGTTAATTCTCTTGTAAAACACCACCTGCCACCAATAAATCATGAGTGTTAGAGTTAGACACAAGAACACACCAACCCTCCAAATTAAGTAATTATATAAATTAATTTTGTCAAAGGGTGGGTGAGGATGGATGGATGTACGTGGTAGGTAAGGCAGGTTTCTTAATTTGGCTCCTAAATGTATGTATTGATTGAGGTTTCATTTGTGACAAGTAAATTAAATATATTATTGACCTGTTTGGAGACGAATTGCTTAATCTCATCTTCAGTTGTGTCAGTGTGGCCATTTGCTGAGACCACAAATGCAACTGGCACCTCCCCAGCTGCTTCGTCCTTCATCCTGTACCATGCATCATGCATGTAAGTTAACAATTATTTTGAGATGGAGTTATGTTGTAGAGACAAGATAGATAGATAGATAGATATATCTTACGGGACTACAGCAGCATCAGAAATTTTAGGATGGGAGAGAAGGAGGGCTTCCAGTTCAGCAGGAGCAACTTGGAAGCCTTTGTATTTGATCAATTCTTTGAGCCTATCAACGATGAAGAGCTCATCATCATCGTCGATGTAACCAATGTCACCCGTGTGCAACCACCCTTCCTTGTCTATTGTTCTCGCTGTTGACTCCGGATCGTTTAGATAACCTACAAAGTCAACATTATTCAAAATTCAAAACACGTACACGTAGGCTACCAACCCCACCAAGCAGCAGCCAGCTATGAAGACGCTAAGTACCTTTCATGATCTGATGGCCTCTAATACAGATTTCACCAGGTTGGTTTCTGGGCAGAGAATCTTCCGTTTCAGGATCAACAATCTTCATCTCTGCGTTTCTGACAACGGTGCCGCATGCACCTGGTTTTCCGTCAATGGCTTCTTTAGCGAATGTTAAACACATTGTTAACACTGGACCCGCCTCTGTCATCCCATATCCCTGTTCATTCATTTCTCTATTAATACAAGACACACCTACCTTCATCTTTCCCAAACAACACACCATTTATGTTTTAATTTTCCTATATTTCTTTATTCTCCTCATTTTTGGAAAACTTTGTGTTTCAACATTATTTAGCACATATATGTATTTGAAATCAAAGTTAAATACACATAAGAAATTGAAGCAGAAAAATTATTACGAGTTATGATGAAAGGAATATCCCTTCCTAATTATAAAAATATTTTGACCCTCAGATCTGAATACTATGTAGAGATGCACATGATACCGCGTGATTGTTTTGTGTCCATAATAATCAACTAGTCTGCTATCTGTATCTATTCTATTTTCTACAGTACAAGAAACAAATTAAAAGAAAAGTTTGGTACAAGTAGATATAAGAACCACGACTTTATATTTGGAAGTTTGTATATGATATGTAAAAAAATAAATAATGGCAATTTGGCATAGCATGTGAATAATAATGAAATGAATATTATTATTAATTGATACCTGTCCAAGCTTGGCGTTGGGGAATTTGAGGCGGACAGTGTGTTCAAGGTCCTTGCCAAGGGGAGCCCCACCTGATTTAAGGACTCTGATGGAAGAAAGATCGTACTTACCAAGATCGGGGCACTTGGCGATGGCAAGAATGATGGGGGGCACGACGGGGCATATGGTGACCCGATGCTTGTCCACTAATCCAAGAAAAGCAGTGATGTCGAATTTAGGCATGAGGATGATGGAAGCCTTGGCCCTGAGTCCACAGAGGAGGACAGAGTTGAGGGAGTAAATGTGGAACATGGGAAGCACACACATGATGACATCAGCGCTGTGATAATAAAGGTTTGGGTTATCTCCATCCACCTGCTGCCCCACGCTCGTCACCAACCCCTTGTGACTCAGCATCACACCTTTCGGCAGCCCCGTCGTTCCCGACGAGTACGGCAGAGCCACCACGTCCTCTGGGCTGATCTTCACCTCCGGGATCTCCCCCTCATCCGCCTCTTCCAGCTCCGAGAAATGCACGTGCTTCTCCGGGGGAGTGTCCACGAACACCAGGCTGAGGTGCCCGTCCAGCTCCTTCACCTTCTCGTAGTAACTTGACTGCGTTACCAGCAGCCTCGCGTTGGACGCCTTCGCCTGCTTTGCTATCTCGGCCGGCGTGAAGAACGGGTTGGCGGCGGTGGCGATGGCACCCCGGAAGGATGCGCCCAGGAAGGAGAACACGAATTGGGGACAGTTGGGGAGGAGGATCATGATGACGTCACCCTGGCGGATCCCGAGTTTGTTGAGGCCAGAGGCGACTCTCCTAGCCTTGAGGTGGACGTCGGAGTAGGTGAAAACCTCTCCGGTTGGGGCATTGATGAGGCATGGATGGGTGGCGAAGTTGTCAAGGTCTTGAAAGATGTAAGAATGGAGGGGAAGGTGGTTGGGGATGTAGATGTCTGGCAGCCTTGACTTGAAGATGAACTCCTCCTTCTTCTTCTCTTGCATTGTTTCTTTGCCAATAGCCATGAGAGAGAGAGAGAGAGATGGTGTTTGTGTAGGTATCTCTGCCCTGAGGAGAAAGGAGAGGGGGTGATGATTGTATTTATTTGTAATAAGATGCACCAAACATGACAGTGATTAATTAAAAAGTAAGTAAAATGGATTTGTTAAAGGGCCAAGGGCGGGGGTTGGTGAAGGGATAAAATGGAGATTAAGGAAGGAACGGGGTTTGGTTGGTAAGGTGTGGACTGTGCAACGGAGGAGGGGTTGGTGAGATCTTTGCATAATCATTTCTTCCTATTTTATTACCACAAAATAAAATGCTTTTTAATTCTTTTCATTACCTGCAATAAATTTGGTCTGTGCTGCCTTTTAAATTGAGCAACAAGGATCATTTTCATTTGTGTTGCACAATTTATTTCTTTTTTAAACCAAGTTCAAAGGAGTAAATAAATGAACAAGAATGAATAGAGGAGATCCTTTCAGTTACACAACATGATTGGTTACCATGAGCATCAAATTCAAATGGATTGGGGTCTCCTTTTCTCCCACTTTAGACCGTCGACTGTCAACTCCTCTTTTATTCACCTACCGCACCTCGCCATACTTTTGTTGTTTTTCTTTTTGGGCATATGAACCTACCGCACCCACATGTTTTTGGCCATGTGCAACCTACCTCACTTTGACGATATCACCAATCATTTACTACGGTTTTTACTTTTTAACGTATTGGACCAAAAATAGACAAGGTTTTAAAAGCTTAAGCCCATTGAACCTTAATAGGCCCATATAGCACTCTTATGAATCACTTCCTCACTGGGCCTTTACTCTTTCATCTTGGAGCCCACTTATTCATCTTCAATTCTTTCAATTTGATTCCCTTCCTTTCCGTTCTGTTACCATCAGATGAGATAATTAGATACATGCTTTTTAACATGTATATCAAACTTATCCTTGGAACAATCTGGATCGTCCACTCCTCACTCAGTTAACTTACCTCTTTTTTGCGGATAGAATATGTCTTTGGAATTATTGGATAAAAAGCATCTTTAAAGAACACACACTCATTTATGCTCACTGCTAAGAAGTTTCCTTCAAAATACAAATTTGTTGTTAACCAAAAAAAAAAAAAATTGTTCCTTGATATAACTCTTGTTCTTTTTGGTGTAATTAATTAAAACAATTCTAAACAACGAGGGCATTTGGGCAAAATTAAAGAATGACACAATGATACATAAGGTGGGATTTTATTTGATTTGAGAGGTAAATGAACCAACACTACCACAAGTTTGGTTTTTTATGATGATTTTTTAAAAAGTAATTTAATTACTAAAAAATCGTCACTACTAAATATGATATTTTCGTGACAACATTTATTAATTGTCATCAAGTTTAATTATATACTATGTTTAATGACAATATAATAAAATTTTCACACTACAAATTCTAGTGATCTCAAAAGAATATAAAACTTTTGTGACAATTTGTATGGGCTGACTATTGATTATTGATTTCCTCTTTTGTAAAAACTAAAAAGGAACATAAACCTAATCTAATATGTTTTGAATTTTGAGTTAGGCATAAAATATTTGTGGGGTCCACAACTTGATATGGCTTAGCTTAGTTGATATATAATTGGGCATGGTTATTAGCTTGGGACAAAATGAATTGATGTAATGGTTGTAGTTTTAGGTGAGAATAATTCCCTTTCCATTCCACTATGATCAATTTCAAGTTGAGTTCCTTAATTTTTGTATAACTTGCCCACTCATGATCACTCACATTATTATTCAATCCCAGAATGATCCACAATACCGCTAAGCATATGCTGATCATGAGGAAGACGAATTAATGTTTGGTATATATATATATGGTGTGTTACTCTTCTCATCTCTGGTCGTTGCTTCTTTGTTGTGTCATCTTTGTGTATATCAATTCATGTACCAATTATTTATATCTTATTAGCAGAAAAGGAGAAAAGTTATCGCCCAAGAAGTGTCCAATAATTCATTTTTTTTTAAAAAATATTATATTTTGGATAAGAAAACAATAATTAAGTTGACAATTCAAGCCTTTATGTTTGTGTACAATTGGTAAATTAATTAATTAAATAAAAATAAGAATATTATAGACTTATTAATTAATAAAATCAGTAGCAAGTCTAGTTCTTCAGTATATTCTTTTTTTTCTTCTTCTTATTATTATTACTATTTCAACTATCACATCCAAAATTTATGAATAAATATAAAATTGGCACTAACAAGTTACATTACTGTTGTAATATATTGTGTGATTTGATTTTAGATTAATTGAAGCTAGATAAACTCTAAAATATTAACAGTACAGATATAGGGAACAAAAAAACCAAATATATATTTGTAGTGAGATTATTTACATAGAGATCTTGGATGGACAAATAAATAGATTGATAAACAAAAATGTTTTTACCGACAACTTCATTTTTATATCATTCTTAATTTACTTCAATATTTTTTGAAGAAAAATAAATAATTAGTGTGATTATTCTAAGTTTCTTACCTTAGACAACACCACCTACTACTTGTTAGTGTGCTTTATGATATATGCATATGGAAGGTGATGAGGGGCTTATTATGCCAATCTTCCATAGTGCTCTGACATGAATGTTCTTCATTCCAATGATTATATATACTTGTTTATTGTGAACTTTAATTATTAGAAAGGAGACATTGGCCTAAAATTTTCCATATATACGTATGGAAAAGTTTTCAAGTATAACATATATCTATATTATGTAATTGTTGATTTTAATTAAAAAATATAAAAAATATATATAAATTAAAGAAATATATATTCGATCCTTTTTGTATGTTAAAGAAATATATAATCATAGTTATTTTTTGATAAGCTTCTTAGTTAACTATTTAGAAATACACTACAATATAATAATAATAATAATAATAATAATAATAATAATAAAATTGGAGTTTAGAAAGCCTACTCATCAATATATATAATATCTATCCAATTGAAATTTGATGATTAAACAAGGATATGCATGATGGTGGCTATGGTGTATATATATATGCGTATTAACATACAATTAGTTTAACACTTTAAAACAATAATAATTAATAATGTTAGCTATTTTTCTGTACTACTGTACGTTATTATCTACAGGCTACAACCTATAATTCATTATATTGATTATTACTGACATTGCAAAACCGACGATTTTGTTAGGATTTATTAGGTGCAAATTAAAGAGAACTGGAGACTTGAAAAAGCATGACCAAAGTGACTCACCCACCATTGCCCAACCACCACCATCTCTATATATGTCTTTGTCACATTTGGAAGTTGACCAAATTAACAAATTCAAGTGGCTCCTCAAAATTAAGTAATTATTAACCTATATATGTCTTTTTTATATTAATTTATTAGGTTGAACTTTTTTTTTAAAAAAATCTTATTTAAAAATAAATAAGATAATTAAGAAGATGTTTAGAAAAATCCATCACCATTCCACATAATTATTGGTTGAAAATTCCATAGTTTATGGTCCAATACGATGTAATGTTGTATGTTATAAAAGGAGTGTTATTGTGTATGTATGTGTTGGTGCACTTTTCAAATTGCGTACATAGTTTAATTAATTAATTGCTACAGTACGTAGTGTCAAGTGTCAAGTGTGTGCTTGTTTTGGTGCCTTGTCATTGTCATCACCAAAGAAAGAACATGAACCACAATTTGACGTGTGGAAACCAATTTCATCATTCCTGAATTTAACCAACAAATTAAACAAAACCTAATTCCAAATTCTCAAGGGAAAAAAATGAAAATGAAAATGAAATGCTATCTCAAAATAATGGATATCATCCATTTTTGGATTAGCTTGTAAGAATAATATAATTTTTTAATGGAAAAAGAAAAGAAGAATATTTATTTAAATAATAAGATGACAAGAACAGAGAATATTTAAAGAAGAGTAATAAAAAGAAGAATATGAAATTAAATGTATACGTAACATGAATTATTATATATGCATAAAGAAAATGCAATATATGCCGTGACCCTGGTGATGATGTTAGAAAATAAAGTGAAAGCAAGCAATGGTTGTGTTTGGTTTGACTAATGTTGGAGAAGAAGGTGTGTTTGAGATGGAGAAGAACATGGAGGATTGAGAAATAATGGAGCAAATCTGGTTTAAGTTAAACATATGATATGATATGGTATGATTCAGATTCAATGTCTGCTTTCCTCCACGCCAACTAACTTTGGCAGTTTCGCCGACACCATGCCACCTCAATTACTAATGCTATAAATATAAATATAAATTATTTGGCAATGTTTTATTGAAACATGCTACAAAAATAATCTTTTATTTGATTTCACGATGTGTCAAAAGTGAATAAGCATTTTAAAGCATTGGTTAGAAAATGATAGTGTGATGAGGAGAAAATGTGTGTTTTGTTTAGGTTGAAATGAAAATGAAAAGGTTTTATGGTGGTGAGAGAAGAGAGAAGCGTGAAAGTGATAAGTTAGGAGTAAAGTAAAATCCGGAAAGGATATGGAGAATAAAATTAAAGAATTTAGAGGAGTGGGAGTGGTCAAAGGGAAATTAAAGAAAGAGTTGCATTTGATTTGAGAGTTGAGTGGAGGTATGAGAATAAATTAAAGCATGAATGAATATTGAATAGTGGTAGAATTTATTCGCATGACATGTATTATAGCCATCTTGTTATTCTTCTTATCTAAGGACTAAGGGTAAGGGCCTAATGGGTGAATGAGTGAAAAGACATACACATACATGATACATGTATTGAATATGTATATAAATAAATAAAAGGAATGTAATTCCCTTTAATTTAATTTGTAGATGATAAAAGGCGTCGGTGGTGATATGTGTGGTTTTATAAGAGAGAGTAATGAGAGAGAGAGAGAAGCATGAGTGCGTGTGCATCAGCAATTCAGCATCCATCCAATGAGAATTAGAATTTGAGAGGCCGGTCATCTCTCTCAACACAGATGGATATTTGGAGGAAGATGATTATTCTTCCTGTGAGGCGCGTATGGAGAGCACTCTATGCACGACTCAACTCCACCAGAAACGGTTCCTTCTTCTTCTTCTTTCTCTCTGTACCTTACTTAACTTATTTAATGTATATGAAATAGTATTTGGTGGGTGCAGGGGCAGGGCTGCTGAAGCTTGAGGATGATATACAGACATGTGAGTATCAAGACATACAAGTCATGTGGGAAATGCTAACAAGAACAGACACTGATGCTCATACTAACCGTAAGCAACACTCTTTCTGGAGGGTCCTCAAACCATATTGATCCTTCTTCACAATCTCCCTATTAATAAAAACTCTTCTTGCATTTCCTTCTCTCTTGTAACTCAACTACATCTCACCATTGTAAATATACAAATGTTTCCTCAAATTTCACTTTTCATACAGCTCACTTTTGTTCCACAACATGCTGTCGTAATTACTTATTTGCCTAACCCAATTTCCGTGTTGGAAGAGTTTCATTTAATGATGGCTTAAGAAGCACGGTTAAATATTGGAGTTGGAGGAAGATGAATCCAAGAGAAGGAGATGGTTTCCAAAAATCTATTATCATTATTATGTTATCATCTATTAAGGAGAGGGATGTTTAGAAAAACAAGAAATGCGTTGTCGTAATCTTGCAATGGACAATGGTGCGCACTTGATCATCATCTCCAGCTCAAGAGTCAAGCTGCACAACACACTCAAGAATCAAGGCTAAAACCATATGCACAATTTTGGTGACACTGAATCCGCCCTCAAACCTCAACAGATCCAAGCAACAGCACCGCTAACTGCATCAAACCTAGTTCAGTAAAAAAGGGATTAGCTGATACACTCAGAATTATGCATCCCTGTCTTGGTTGTTTTTATGCCACATATATATGTCAATTGTAATTTGTCAACCAAAAACAAAATTAAACCAATTATTAGATTTCACATACTACACGCTTGACAAAATCAATACAAGACTGATAGCTTTTTGTATTCCATAAAAGAATGGTGAAAAACCTGTACAATGAATCTCATTATTTATCTAACAGCTTAAAAGTACTCTCTTAGGATCAAGTTGGCCACTGCAATAACTGGATGGAACTGCACATATTTCCTGCCTTCCTTTCCACTCTTCACCAGGTTTGAGAGTAATTGCTTTTTCTACACAAGCAGACTGCACACACAGCATATTTTTATATTCATCATCCCCCAAATCAGCTATGGTCTTTGCTTTTTTGTCCCATGGATTCCATACCACTGCAACACTCAACACAGACATCATATTATTGCTTTTAATCACTACTTGATGGCTTGATGCAATACATACATAAGGAAGGATATTATTAACACTGCCAGACATACCAGCATCAGGAAGCCCATCTTTCCTCAATACAAAAGTTCTTTTCCTTTCATGGTCAATGATGGCAATTTTTGTGGGGGTACTTAAGTATACTTTGTGTACCTTTACCATGAAATACACCAAAACACTTGAGATAACAACAGCTCAAGAAAGAAACTAGTACTCCTGTCATCATACATACATAGATACTGACCTCGGACTCAAATGTTATAGCATCCCCTTGTTCTGTAAATCGCACTTTTTCCTTCAAGTTGTCCAGGTAATCCAGTGTTTCTAATCCTTCTATTCGCACTTCACTGTACATCGGCATCAGACAAGGGCCAAGAATTCACAAAGCACAAAGTAAGACTACAATCTCATTAGAATGTGCGAAGAGGTGATTTTACATACTGTGCAGAAATAGAATTGAGAAGGCAGAAGAGAAGAGAAGAGGTAGATGATGATAAAACCTGATGTCAGTAACATATAAGTAAGTCTGATAGGCAAATGTGAAAGTAAAGGATTTGCCATCCGTATTGGTGTTTCTAATGCGGGAAGTCATCATCAAATCTCCTGTAGGTGCCAAAGCTATCCTGAGCCGAAACTCATACCTGTGAGGCCAAGTCTTTATATCATCTTCAGAATTCTTAAGAATCAAATCAATAAAAGCTCTGGTTGTGCTGTTTGTTGGAAATGGAGGCGGATTAGGATCTAAGCTCCAAAATCTGTTCCTTGCAAATCCATGTAGTTCAAGAGGGCCATGATTTGAAACCTGCATGCATACTAGTTAATGAGATTGAGAAATGAACAAGAGGAATTATATATTGAAATGGTGAAGGAAGAAGGTAGGACGTACTTGAGGAAAGCATAAGGGAATACCTCCACGGATTGATTTTGGAGGCGTAAAATTAGCCTGAAACCATTCATTGATGCATGCATGTTTCAAGATGGATGGATATGGGAAATGAATAATGAATATAGAGAAATAATAAAAGAGGTGGCACCTTACTACTCACAAACAGCAATTCTTCACCCAGTTCATTCTTCCATGATGTAACCTGACCACCGTACAGATATACCTGCGAGCGCCATCATCAGGATCCAGATCCATATATTATATTTTGAATAACAATGCATCATGCATGTATATATGAATGAATGAATACCTCCGCGGAGTAGCCACGAGCTTCTCTAAGAATGATCTTCTGGAGGCCATTAACGCCCATACACTGCTCCACGTACACAGTTTCTCGTGCCCCCCGTGACTCTGACATCTTTCTTTCTCTTTCAATCTCTCTCTCTCTCAATAGATTCATGAACAAAACTAACAATAATCTCCGATGAATGGGCTCACCGCACAATCTTTATATATTATTTTATTTATAGCTACCTCTTCAAACACGCACACTCTTTCTCTCTCTGTTTCCAATATTATTATTATGTATATATTTCGCATTATCAATTATATATAATCATTTCAACTCTTCAGATCCGACTTCTTTTCCCTCATTATTAACTTTCCTTAAATCAACTAATAAACGGATCATTAATAAAACCCACTATTCTCTTCTCTTCGGATCCCTCTTCTTTTCTCTCATGCAACTTTTTCTCTTAAAACCTTATCATTTTATTCAAATATATGCTTTTTTATTTAAGTTACTTTATTGCTCATTTTTCTAAACACTTAAGAAACCTCATATTTACGTTTTCTTATTTCAAGTTATAATATACTAACTCTTTCAAAAAAAAAAAAATCACATAAACAATAACTCTTTCAGTTGGAATTAATAAAATTGTATAAATAATTCAATTAAAATTCCACTTTCGATTCTTTAAAATAGTAAAAGGGGAAGATGTTCCGTGAATGAAATTTTTTATTAAATAAGTTAAGCTGTTATTTTTCTAATTTTGTTGAAGTATAGTAGATTATTTTGTAGATAAAGTTGCAAGATTATTAATCTAATTAATGTGGATTCTGAATGAAGTTGGCAACAAGAAGATTAGGCACCACCAATAACTAACCTCGCATATACATTACCTTGCAATTTCCAAACGCGGCTGCGTTACTCCGTCAACAGAAAATTCTGCAGAGGGCATTATTTTAATTTCAGAATTTAGTTTGATCAAGGTGCTCCTCAGCAGAATTCACAAGAGGGTCCTTTTCCCTCACAAGTCACAATATATATTTGTTTTCCTAATTAATTAAAGTATATATAAGATTTTTACATCATGAGGAGGTTCATTCATGAGTCCGAACAGTCCTTCATATTAGATATCTTCTAAATTGTATAGAATATAATCATAGAAATGTCTTTATCATCATTTAAAGAAGGAAGGAAACATGGATGGATAGAACTCACTTCTTAATCTCTTAATCACAATGTCTCATTATCGATCCAAGAACATAAAAGCTAACATCATCATCAAATGCTAGCACATCTTATAAATAATTTGCAGCTGTCAAATAAATCATATACTATAGCGACACAGACTCAGAGCCCGAAGTAAAAGGCCACGTCATAATCATAATCCTCAAAAGCCACGGATCCTGTAATGAATTATTGTTACTAATTTGTTGATCTTCACACACACCTATTCGACATGTTAACTTCAAGTTTTGGAATACGTTACCACATTATATGCGTAGCTCAATTATTATAAAATTATAATCAAGTAGCAAAATCCGGGGGAAAGAAACGGATGAGATAGTATATGAAGAAGCAACGTTGAAATTTGAAAATGAAGTTGCCTGACTTACCGTTATTTTAGGTTATCCGCGCCGTTTCTTTGCTTCAATTTCCAGTTTCCAATTGTATCCGCGTTAAATTAGACCATCATTGAATCAGTTTTTAGTTCAATATATAATTATAGACGACGTATGCGTGTGCCATTTTGGCAATACAATTACTAAAAAGTCATATATGATATGCTTTAATATAATTGATTGAAGGTTAATTAAAACTCTCCCTTTTGTTTTTTTTTTTCAAAAGAAACAGGGTATAAAACTTGTGGTTTGCTACACATTGAGGACTGAGAAGTTTTAATGCATATTCTGAGTATCTAGTACGTAGAGGTAGACGTTGCATTAATTTACGGTTTCCTTTGACATATTCGCAGGGGTTCTGAAATTTCAGTGTGGAACATAATTTACAATGCAAGCAGGAAATAACGCTAAAATCATTTACAGAAACAATTATAAACAACGTAACGATCTGCACTAAAAGGAAAACTATGATAGAAGGTAATATCAACCTACATAATTAATAAAAAGACCTAGAAGTTAATAGATCAGTCTACACAGTTCGTATTCATCACAATTCCAATGCCTTCTCGCACCGTTTCAAGTGTCCAAGAATGGCTTATAAATCCAAACACCCTCTTGAAAAACGGAATCACTACTGGATTCCAAATCCAAATATCCGATCCATTTCGACAAAGAATTCATACCTAATAATACATACAAGTTAGAATGACAAATACATAATCGGATAATCCAAAACATGGTTGAAAATATGGTGAACAATATATGTTGCTAACCTGAGCATTATCTGTCTTCAATTTTTGAAGCTCCTCTTGGGTACATATCAGCCTACAAGTCATAAAGCAAGCTTTAACACACGCCGATAATTAACCATATAATGCATGCAGTAATGCAACAACTATATTATACAAATAAATATAATATAATACCTCCACTGCAACTCAGTTATCTCATGGAGTAACTCTTTCTCCCTATCGTGAGCTGCTTCAAGCTGCATAATGCATAAACAATCTTTTCTTTAAGGCAATATATATATATATATATATATTGATTGAAATATTTTAATCTTGGTTAAATAGTAAATACAAAACAAAGAGAGACAAAGGTAATACAGACAGAACACTCTGCAACTACAGGGGTATATTTTGCTAAGATGTGTTTATGTTTTGGACGGGAATAAAGGAAAGAGGAGGACTTAAAGAATATAATAGAATTCATTTTACTCTTTACACTCTGCCATTCCCTCTCTTCCTTTTCAAGACCCAAGTGACAAATAGACCCTTTATAGGGAGGGGGAAAAAAACAGGCTCCACAAATGGCCTACCTTATGGTGTAATTTATTTATTTTTTTCAGCAGATAGGACAAGACCAACACCTCAAGAACTTTATCAAACATCCATATAGGAAGTTTGCTGCAGTTGTAATTAAGGCAGCTAACCTCCTAACCTTACTTTGTATACTCTTTTATAGTTATGAAAAAATTAAATCTGAAAACACCCAAAACTCAGTTTAGCATTATTTTTATCCAGTATTTGAGATCAATTTTCGTATGATGCAGCAAATAAACCAGTTCCTCATATGGACAAATCTTCAAATAGATCAAAATTGAGTTGCAATATATATATATTTTTTTTAAAAAAAGGAACTATATTTACATACCAAAGATTTCTCAACAGCTGCAATTTGTGCCGGCATACATGTGGCATCAGCTGCATGGTTGA
The DNA here is from genome assembly GCA_036250425.1 of Stylosanthes scabra. NCBI lineage: Eukaryota > Viridiplantae > Streptophyta > Magnoliopsida > Fabales > Fabaceae > Stylosanthes > Stylosanthes scabra. Next base: position 83,824 of record JASCZI010151084.1, on the reverse strand, counting down.
CAAATAAGAATTTAACAATGTGCAGAAAAAGGAGAAAAGAAAACACCAGAAAAGGATTTAAAGCAAAAACATTTAAACATAAAAGCTTTGATGGTTAACCTGTGGTGTCACTGGCACTGATTTGCTTCATTAAACTTAAAATGCTCTCCTGTTAAAAAATTATGGGGAAAAGAAAAACAGTTACACTTGGATATTAACCGAAGGAGACACGACCATAAGGCTGAACATACCCTTTGAAGAATATTTGTCTGCAGCACAGAGTGCAACACTGGGAAAAGAGAACAGCCAGAAAGATTTGATGGTATAACAGCATCAGATGCTGGCAGTAATGGTACAGGTGAAGGCAGAGGAGCAGGAGCACTATGCTGGCTAATGATCTACATAACCCATGATTTACAAAAAGATGTTGACAAATTAAGGATTATCTTTACGTGTTATGGGAATATGATATTATGATTAAGTGGCAGATCATATGGGAGAACAACACTTCATATAATGTACTAACCTAATGAACAAAGTTAACACTACAAAATCTGAAACAAGATTTTCATTTTCTGTAATAAAATGGTAGTAACACTTTTAGAAAAATATAGTCGCAAATCAAACACCATTATTGTGCAAGCTAAATGCAAATCCAGACTTTGGTGTCTCCTCTATGAAGTGAAAGGGAAATCAAATTTGTCAATTTGGAAGGGGGCCGGTTATTTTGAAAACTGTAATATACAGTTGAACACTGTTTGATCTAAGAAAAACAAAAGATGACATTATTATAAGAGACTTAATTATTAATCGTAATTTATGTTACCATGCCATTACCTTGTCTGGTTTACCTAATCAACCCTGCCTAGTGATATATGCTTAGATTAAAAAAAAGTTAAAAATTAAAAAACAAACACCAACCTGCATACTGTGACTCTTTTGCAGTACAGGAGTAGGGGCCACCTGAAAGAAGACTTCACTTAGTATTCAGTCTTTATGAGCATAAGATGATAAATAAGAGTTATAACTCACCTTTTCTGGATCAACATTCTCAGATGTAACCTTAAAACGTCCTCTCTGCTGAACAACTGGTATCTTTGCTTTCTCATCAGTCTCTTCAGAATTAGCTGCAAGAACAATGACAGTTATTAGGAAATGCAGAATTAACCATTGCATGCTTCAAGATATTTGCAATTGTATATCAAATATTTTCTTTTTTAACACAAAAATATTTGTTGCTTCCTTGAACACGTGTATAGACAACGTGACTAGTCGAGGTACCTGATGATTTTGAGACTTTAGAAGGAAGTTCAGTAAGAACGTCCTCTCCTGACTGTGAATTTGTGTTGCCACTTGAGGTGCTCTGGAGCAGATAGGTTGCCTTCTCACTGTCACTCATATTGTTAAATAAGTAAATATAAATGCTAATCGGAGATGAAAAGAGATAACCAATTTGTTGAATGAAGGAAATAGGAGCATCATAGAAGAGTAAATCTAGATAGGAAAAATAACTTTTTTTTATTCTATATAGAGGTTCTGGTATTTGAAGAAGAGCAAAAGTGGTATGGTAAAACACAGAAAGGAGTACAACCTATGTTATCCTTCTTTAAAAAGAAGGCCCTTCGGAATTTTAGGACATTTCATTTAAAAAGTTTGGATATATGTAAGACTCCTAAATAAAATATGAAGGATGAGTGAATACAATTACGATATCTTGCTTCTTCGGAGAAAGTGGCACATAACTTGTTTCACTCCTTCACAGTAAATATCCATCATAATATACAAATTATTTACAATCATCAAACAGAAAAGAATTTCACCTAGATTTAAAAAAAAAAAAAAAAATTTGGTAAAGCTATATACGGAAGGAAAATAAAGGGGAAAGTGGGAAACAATTTCAAAATCAAATACAAATAGTCAAAGACCCAAAGCTCAATAACCAAAAAAAATGATGTCGAATTTTCATAATGAAATTACCACAATAGATAAATAAATAAACTCAGTGCATAATTTTAGTATTCACCTTTCTGGTCGAACCGGTGGAAGAGTTACTTCAGGTAAAATGCTAGAGGAAGATCCTCTTCTATGAAACGAATGGATAGCCATACCCTCTACAGATCTTCCACCATTTTCCACATCAGATTTTTCTCCCACATTATGGTCCACACGATCATCAAGACAGGATGGAGAAGCTTGTGAAATGCTTTGTTCATGGCTTGAACTGGTAATACTAGAGTCATCATCATTTTTTTCAAACTTAATCCTAGAATGGCAAAACATGAGAGTAATTTAATTAGCTTGGTACTTTTATGGATTGTAGAGACAGTTATCTTTTATTTAAAAATAGATCTCAAGCCATTTACACAAAAATATTGGCCCACAAAATGTTATAAGATTTAATTTTAATCCCAACTTTAACATTTTGAGTATGACAGGAAAAATAGTTTTACTTGTCTGACATCAGATAAATGACAGAAAACGTACTTTACATCATTCACTGTAGAATCAATTGCTGGAACAGAAGCTGATTGATTTTGTATCTCATCAATATCTTCCTGTGAAGTGTTTACCCATTAGAACTACCAATTTAAAGAAATTTGTTAACAGGGATAATGGAGAAATTAAAAAAACAGATATTACAAATAGACTGCAAATATCGTCATGGTTACCAGATCAGCACTTCGAGAAGGATTATGACTTGCACTTGGCTTATCTTGTACATCAAGAGAAGATAAAGAAGCTGAACTTGCTACATGATTGATATCTGATATAGCATCATCAAAATCATGGATCTGGAAGAAATGAGAAATCTAATTAGTAATTTCATAACTTCGAGGGTCGTGTATTCATTGGAAGAAGAAAAGATCGGGCATCAAGTTTACCAATGAAGCCTGAGCCTTCATATCATCAAGATTGAAGTTCCAGCCACTAATTCCCCGTTTGTATTCATTCTAAAGAAGATTAACACGTTAATGTTATAAGCTTGCTAAAAACAGAAATAATTCTTTAAGCAAAATAAAAGAATATTTATCACTTCATTCTTCAGTTAGGCAATACAGCATATTTTGGCAAAATAAAATATACCAACTGAATAATATCGACAAGGAGCACAAGTTGGATTAATCAGTACATATTGTGAGAAAAGAATAAGACTTTATAGAGCAAGTGGAATAAATTTCTGGTGCAAATGAGAATAGTTTCTCTAGACAGTTAGTAATTGTAACTCCTACCTGTGATAGTTCCTCCATCTCCCCATCGGGCATTTTCTTTTGTGCAAGCATATCTTCATCTTTTCTCTGCCATAGACAAGATGAAGTTGTAAATATATTTCATAACAAAACAAGAGTGGGGAAATTAGTGGTAATAATATGGAACCTTTAGGGCCTGCATGCGATCACCTAAAGCAGGAAGCCCCTCCAAAAGTGTTCGCGAAATATAATCATTGGAACGAGCCTGCTTGAAGAAGGAATGCTTCAACAACTTGCTTGCAGAGGGTCGTTTTGAAGGATCTTTCACTAAGCAACTAGCAATCATCTGCTTAAATGACTGAAAAAGGAAAGACAATATTGTTAGAATAAAAAGAGGTGAAGGAACAGTGAATTAATGTTGAAAGTGTATTCACCGTGAGCTGACCTTAGAGAACTTCCTATCCCTCTCGTAGTCAAGGCCTGGGGGTGCATTTTGCAAAGTCATAAGTAGTACCTGTCCATGTAGAAGAGTTCAATCGTTAAACCAAGGTAGGAAGATGGTTGGTTGAAACAAATAACATTTTGTGTATGTAATACTAATAATAAGCGCACCTTCATCGGTGGAAACTTTGAGAAAGGAGCATGACCGTGGGCAAGCTCTAGTGCAGTTATGCCAAATGACCAAATGTCAGCTCTGGAGGAAAGAAATTAAAGGAAAACTTAGAAATGAATACCAAAAGAAAATGGACAAGACAAAATTGTGGTTAAACGATAGACATACTTGAAGTTATAACCATGCAGCTGCTCCATTACTTCGGGTGCCATCCTACAAAAAAGAAAAGAAAAACAAAAGGTCACCTGAACCTAAATCCGACTGCACACACAAATGTCTATTGAAGAATGATCACGATTATGTGATCCTGCTAGTATAGTTTCAGAAGCACACATATAGAAGGTGTTCTGTGCTTAGTTGGATATTCAATTATTCAATCGTGAAGTAGAGAGAGAATAAGTATAAATATCATACCAGCAAGGTGTTCCAACAAAAGTATTCCTGGTGCGCTGCCTATCACCGGAGTCAAAGAGACAGGCAGAGACGCCGAAGTCGCCGAGCTTGATGGCGCCTCGGGAATCGATGAGAATGTTGCCGGACTTGACGTCCCTGTGGATGTGCCCGTGGTGGTGAAGGTACTCTAAACCTTTGAGGACCTCGCGAAGGATGGTGGCAATCACAACCTCCTCGAATCCGTCGGGGTGCGCGGCCTTGAGGATGTGGAGGCACGATCCCCCCGCCATGTACGGCATCACAACCCACAGGCTGTGCTCGTTGACGAAGGAGCAGTGCGATTTCAGCACGTTTGGGTGGTCCACCAGCACCATCGTCTGTGCTTCGCGTGAAACATTGTTCTGCCGCGCGTAGTAATCACACGTCATATCATATAGCATTAGCTATGATGATGATTAAATTGAAACGAATCGAAATTAATTAAGGTAATTAAAGGGCGAACCAGATCGCAGTTGTCGCGTTCGAAGTCGAGGATCTTGATGGCGATGACCTCGTTGAGGGGGATGCAGAGCGCACGGTGGACGGCGGCACTGACACCGTGTCCAATCTCCTCGTAGAGATCGTAATGCTCGGCACCGATAGGGTACTTCTTCTTCTCCGCCTCTTTTTCCTTGTCCTTTTCTTTATCCTTCATTCTCTTCTGGTTTTGAATTTGAATTTGAGTTTGATGGAGATGAAGAATAGCTAGTGAAGAATACTAGTTTGAGAGAGAGAGGGGGTTGCGTTGGGCAGCTTTCTCGTGAAACTAATGGGGAATGGGCTTGGTTGGGGCTTTCGTTTGCTTTTCGAATTGTTCGGACCCTATCTATCGTGATTCATTGGTATGGCCGCACAGAGAGAGAGAGAGAAAGTGTTTGTGTGTGTGTGGAAAGAAAGAAGATCCCAGCTCAGCTAAAACTCTTCTCTCCCGCCACCTCTTGTTTCTATTTTCTGTTTCGCAACTAACTCTCACGTGATTCCCACGTGCTCTCTCCTCTTGCTTCTCTTTCACTCCTTTCGCCCTTTTCTTTCGCTCCCTCATTTTCTCACTCCAACAGAACCTTACAAACAAATTCATATCCTATAATAATATGTTTACAGATTTCCTCTCCTAACTTTCTTTCTTTAAAAAGGAATGAATCGATCATCAACCAATCAATCAATATATTTCTAAATTTAACGTCTATTATAATTTAATTTGTCATAATGAAATGTATATAAATAGAGACAACCGGACATAATTGAGGTTTTAATGACATGTTCATAAACTTTTTTTTTGTGTCCACATGTTCATAAACTTGAAAAATAAAAAAGAGTGATGCTACATGTAATATATATACTTTGTATTTTTTTATAAAAAAATGAATAGAATTATTTTTTTCCTTTTAAATGAAAATTAGTTTGCATAAGCATAACAAATGGGTAACAGGGAAGCAACATGAGCTACATCCCCCTAAGCTCTTGGCAAAGATGAATGGCTGGCTACCTTAGAATCTGATTCTGCGACTGGTTTTTCTATAAAAACTAATCACTAGCTGATTTTTCATTCAAAATTAATTTAGTTCTCCAACAGATATTCAAAAGAGAGTAGGCTACTTTCATCATCATCATCGTCTGGAGAATGTGGTTGACTAAAAAACACAATGTCTACGTTGACAGCAAAAATTAGAAAGCAATTTCGTTCATGTTTAGTGATTATGTCATTTTTTTTTCTTTCATATAACCCTTTTCTTATTGTTCTCAAGCATAGTAAACTTTCTTGTACTTAAATTTAAAACTAGACAAAAAAAAAATTTAAAACTTGCTTAGGGCTTTAAAATAATAATAAAGAGATGTGTAATTAAGATTGTAAATTTTGTACCTTTTTGTTGTTGTAATTATCTAATTCAAATATTCAATTGTTTATATAGCCATATTGTTGAAAAATATGACATACTCTGTAATGTTGAATAGAAAATTCACATAACAAAGGGTGATTTTCTGTTATACTATCAATGTTAAGAATAATTTTAATGCTCATTCCCTTAATTAAATAACTTTAAGTATGTAAATTAAAAAATTGTAAAACATAGTTACTTTTGTACATGGGAAAATATATATCATAATAATAGATGCATAATAGTGTACAAAGTACAAATTAAACTAGAAAGTAATTTGTTTTAAGAAAATATCAGCGTACAAATTAGAATTCACGTGCATTGATGCCACCTTGCGAATTTAAAGTTTAAACAGAAAAAGGAAAAGGAAAAAAAGAAAGAAAGAAAATAGAAAAAGAGGATGTTACATGTGCCGTTGACACGTTCATTCCGTGCAACAGCAACAGCAACAGCAACGGACGAAGGTGTTTTCTCTCTCTAGGGTTTCACTCACTCTCACCACCGTACTTGAATCGGATCGTTGCCGTTCGCCGGCGTCATTCCGATTAGTCGCCGCCATGAAACTCACTGTTAAGACTTTGAAAGGCAGCCATTTCGAAATTAGGGTTCAGCCATCCGACACTGTCAGCTCTCTCTCTCTCTCTCTCTCTCTCTTTCTCTCTATGTTGCTTTTTTCCGTTACAATCTTCGCTACCAATATTTCCCTTTTCATTCCCAATCTTCCATTTTTACTGCCGAAAATGTATGTTTGATTTGTTGGTTGAATTATTTTGTTTTCAATTTTTTAAAGTCTACTCCTTTATTTTATTTTGTTTTTGTTTAATTCAAATCACTGTCGTTGTCGAAATAGTTTTAATTCAAAATTCAGGTATTTTTTCGCCGACACTTTGCATACATCAACTTATTATTTTGTGGATGCCTCAATATTGTCGTCGTTGAGGATTTTGTTTGTTTCAGATTTGATATATGATACTGACCTGCGGACATTATTTATTTATTATTGAATGGCTTTGAGATTTTCTGCTCCCATGTTTTCATGTCACTGAGAATATGCATATTGATTTTAATATCATGAGAAATTGGATTTCTTACTAGGCTTTATGTGGTGTTTGGGAAATTTTAAGAGGGTTACTTTTTGAATTTTGATATTTAGTAGCTATAATTTGCCTGACATTTTTACCTCAGATTATGGCTGTCAAGAAGAATATAGAAGATGTGCAAGGCAAATTTAATTACCCATGTGGACAACAGTTGCTTATTCACAATGGCAAGGTTTTGAAAGATGAAACTACATTAGCAGAGAACAAGGTCTCTGAGGATGGATTTCTTGTTGTTATGCTTAGCAAGGTAGTTTATTCCGTCATAAAAACTTAGTCAAATTATAACACCCTTTTTTCCTCACGAGTTATCCTCAGACTGTGATTTCAGCTCTCCTATTTTTATTCTTTTAAATGTGGAGATCTATTTTTATGCTGCTTCTTTTCTTTTTCCATTTTGTTTTGATAAAGTAAAAGCTTTTACTGAAGTTCTATGACCCCCAAAAATTATCTAGATGCTATGCCAAGTATTAGATCTTGTCATATTCCACTATTCCATCCGTTTCAATTTGATGAAGTCAGCTAGAAACATTTCTTTCAATTTCATTGTTATGCTTTCAAGTTTTGTTTGTTTAGGCATTTGTTACCTCCATTAACCTTCATGTGGCATTTTACTTCTATACAGAGTAAAACATTGGGTTCGGCAGGGACTTCATCTGCCCAGGTATATTATTTTCTCGATACTATTGATTTTTGGAAGTTACATTTTCTTTCTTTTTGGCCTCTGCCTCTTTGTATTACCTAGTGGTTGCGTATGCGTGTGACAGCCTGCCAGCAATCCACCTGCAGCTGTATCAACCTCAAATTCCACGCCTGCTCCTGAACCTCCTGCTCCTGCCCAAACTCAGTGGGTCTTTAGATAATTTGTCCTTTTTAATAACATCTAGTGTATCTTCCTAAAGTATTTTATATGGTTTTGTAGGGATGCAAACAACAGTACATCTGGCCAAGCTGTCACAACTACAAATACAAAGTATGGTTTTTCCTTTCTAGATTTTTTAAAAGATACTATTAGTTAATTCCAATGTATGTGTATCACAAAATAGTTGTTGACTGAGCAGTGATGACAAGAACTATCCTTTTGATCTTTAGTAACTTAGTAACATACAGGAAAAATGTCTTTATTCTAATTTGAATTTAAATTTGAATGTTCACTATTGTTGTTTGTCTTTACCTTGTGAGTTTCGTGATATTTGTAATTCTTACCAAGTTAGTTCTGAAGTTGATGTTGTAATACTGAAAGCAGCACAGGTTTTAATTCAAATACTTATTGAATGCTTTTTTAGGAAGATCTATAGTGTTGTTTCCAATTCATGAAACGAGATGTTTATGTTGGCTGATCATAGTTTCGTTGTTGAGTTTATTGTTTGTAGCTGCATATAATATGCATAATGCTGCATTTTTGGATGGTGAACATTGTGGAATTTAGACATTTGTCATTTTCCACTTACCTGTTTATTGAACCTACTCACAAGCTTTCCTATGTCATTTCTTATAGTGTATCTGCAGTTACTTATGGCCAGGCTGTTTCAAATTTAGTTGGTGGTAGTAATCTTGAGCAGACTATTCAACAAATTATGGACATGGGTGGTGGCAACTGGGACAGAGATACAGTTACTCGTGCTCTTCGGGCAGCTTACAACAATCCAGAGCGTGCTATAGACTACTTGTACTCTGTATGTCCAAATTGCTTGGATATCTTGATTGCTAAAATTTATGTTCACATTGTTGGATTTAGCAACCTTTCTTTCCTTGCTTTTCTGGGCAGGGTATCCCTGAAGCAGCAGAAGTTGCTGTACCAGTTCCTCACTTCCCAGGTAGTCAGACAACTGAAACAGCTGGGGTCACTGCTGGAGCAGTTCCTGGACTACCTAACTCATCTCCCTTAAATATGTTTCCACAGGTAAAACTTATTATTCTGTAAGAGATCATCAAAAGTAATTATGTCTTTCTATATGTATCATTTTCTGTTCTCCGCCCTTCACTTCAATCTGACACTTTCAGGAGACAATTTCCGGTGCTGGTCCTGGAGTAGGATCTCTTGAATTCCTCAGAAACAATGCCCAGGTGAGCTTGCTGTTCCATCAATTTTTTATTCTTTATGTTTGAAGGGATATTTGTTCCATACCCAAGTTGCAATAATTTGAAGTGCAATATTTAATGTGTTGTACTACATGATAGAGCTCAACGGCATCGATTGATTCATGTACCCGACCCATCTTGTGGGATAAGACTTTGTTGTTGTTGTTGCATCGATGAAACTTGACATGAGTGCCGTGCCATGTCCACGCGTTGAATCTTTTGGTCATTGCATGAATAATTAATGTTTCGAATTTCGTTTTAATTTACTATTTTATCTTACTGTATTTGCGAAACTTTCTTTTAGCAGTTGCAATTATTTTGTTATTTGTATATGATTATAGCTACTCAGGATGCAGCATGATTTCAAATATGCCTTGATTGACAGTATTGGCCAGACAATGCACTACAAAACTTGTTGTTCATATATAGTTTCAAGCTTTTCCATGTTGCTGAGTGGACCTAGCAAATAGGTTGCTTGTTAGTGCTGCAGCTAGCTTCAAGCTTTATTTTGCTTTCTTTCAAGATAAAGCAACTTTCGTTGGCTTCTTTTTTCTTTCTTTATTATATTATATATATGTTATTTTTTCAGTTTCAAGCATTGCGTTCAATGGTGCAATCAAATCCACAAATTTTACAGGTATTTATTTCCTCAGTTGGCTTGCTCACTTCTGTTCGTTTGTTGGTTGGTGTCTAAAAGATCAATCAACTTTCTATTGCAGCCTGTGCTTCAAGAACTTGGGAAGCAGAATCCCAATCTTTTAAGACTGATTCAAGAGCATCATGCTGAGTTTCTACAGTTGATAAACGAACCTGTTGAGGGTTCTGAAGGGTGAGCATATCAACTCGTTGCATCATTTGAAATTTTACGTCCATCGTTCTTAATATACTGTTTCAATGGTTGGTTGTGATTTTTGCCCACATAGGTAACAAGTAATGTTCTATTTGTCAGCTTGATATCTGGTAGCATAGAATATTATCTAAGAGTCTTGATTACACACAATATTTGTATCTAGAAATATAACCCCCTTTCTCTCCATCAGTGATATATTTGACCAGCCTGAGCAGGACATGCCACATGCCATCAATGTGACTCCAGCTGAGCAGGAGGCAATTGCAAGGGTATGTCTTTCTCCCTGTTATACTATGACATATAAGAAATGGCGTATCCTCGTTAAACATCTTCCTAATATCTAAGCAAAGAAAAATTAGTGCTTTTTATGTTTTCAAGGTATTTAATCCATTTGAAAAATTATCTATATTTAGAAATTATGAGGATCCTAAAACAGGTTTAAAAAGATTTATGTGTTGCTTCTGTTCACACATAGTATATGTATTGATTGATGATTTGCAGCTTGAGGCAATGGGATTTGATAGAGCCTCAGTCATAGAGGCGTTTTTGGCGTGTGACCGTGATGAGCAATTGGCAGCCAACTACTTATTGGAGAATGCTGGAGATTTTGAGGATTAGATCACTAACCTACGTCCATTCATATCATAGTTTTGTTCGGGCTCTCTCTCTCTTTTTTTTTTTTTTTATTTATTTATTTTCCCTTTCTTTCTTTTTGGGTTTCTCCCTTTCAAGAAAAAACTTAAATAGGGTTTGGAATTGGAATTGGATTTCGGATGACAAATATCGGCAAAAACATTAGACTATTACAATTCATTTTACATTTGTGTATGACGAATTAGCAAAGGTCCATCTAATTGTAAGTTTATATTATTGGTACTATCAATTTTTAAAGCAACCTAGTTTTACCTGCATGGAAACCGACTCTGCTCGACCTCTTACCGCTTTTCTTCTATATTTTCTTTCTTAACTTTCCACTTTTCATTTCCTATTCTATATTTTGGTTGGAGTTTAATTTTGTTTTGAAACTGAAAATTCCATACCTTCTTCTTCTTATGTAAAAATTCTGGTATTTAAATTAGGATTTTGCTAATAATTGTTTTTTAAGTAAATCAGAGTGGAAGGTTTTGCATAGAAAAATAAGCAATGCATCAAATGTAGCAACTTTCTACGTGGGGGTTTTCAGAAAGTAGTAGAACTCTTGAAAATATTGTTTAGACTTAAGTTGTGGGTTTAATTGAAAAAGAAAAACGGAAAAAATTGTAACATTGAGTAATCGGGAACATATGGAATAAAATGAAATTGTCTACTCATGAAATTAATTATGTGGTATTTTTCATTAATAGTTGTGTATTTAGTTATTTTTTAATCATTTTGGTATAATTATAGTGGATGACATTGTGAATCATTTAGGTGGTTTGCATGAAGTTTTGTTAGGTAACTAAATATATATGAAGATAATAATATTCTTTTGGAGAATAATATTGTCATTTCTGTGATTGATAGTGCCACTCTTAATTGAATATGTATTTATTTGTGTGGGAAGGGAAGGGGAAGGTATTTATTTATGTGAATAAATAAAAGAGGAGGGGATAAATATTAAATAAAGAAAGAAAATAGTAATAGTAATAGTAATTTGAGAAAGAAGGAATTTGGTGGCAATCCCCCTAATCCCTAATTCGCAGATGGAGATGGCGATAACAATGGCTTCGCAGACTCACATGCTCTTTCTCACACACCCACCTCTCCCTCGTCTCCTTCCAATCCAATACAGACACAAACTCCCACCTCCTTCCCTCTCTCTCACTCCGCTCCGCCGCAACTTCACTCCCCCAGTTGTCGCCGCCGCCTCACCGCACCAAGTTCTGGAAGGTTCCACCCGCACCGTGACCACCGTCTTGGGGATGGCCCTACTGTCCCTGAGAGTGTTGTGCCAGCAGGTTGTTCCGATGTCCATGTCCATGTCCATGTCCATGTGTTCGGCGGGGCCTCTGTTCTTCGCGTCCCTGAAGGACAGGCCGAGCGGGTACCTGAACACGCCGCTGACGGTGGTGGCGGCTGGGCTGGGGAAGTGGCTGGACATATACAGCGGGGTTCTGATGGTTAGGGTTCTTCTGAGTTGGTTCCCGAACATCCCGTGGGAGAGGCAGCCACTTTCGGCCATCAGAGACCTGTGCGACCCTTACCTGAATCTGTTCCGCAACATCATCCCCCCTGTGTTCGACACCCTCGACGTTAGCCCCCTCCTCGCCTTCGCCGTCTTGGGCGCTCTCGGCTCCATTCTCAACACCGCCATGGCTTAGATTTATCCTCCGTGCCTTATCTTGTATCTGCCTTTTCACTTTTATGATGATGCTGCAAGTTTTGTGTATGAAACTGCCACTCGCTTGCTATTTTGCTCTAGATACAGGTTACAGGTTACAGGTTACAGGTATTTTGTTCACTCCTTTTATCTTATCATGCTATTTGCTACTTTTGTTGTACTGTAGAGTCATCATCATTATTATTATTATTATCATTACAAACAATTGGTTTAGTTAAACTTGATTTTGAAGTTAAATGTTTGGCTGTTCCCGCATCATTCTTGTGTGCTGTGTGCTGCATTATTAGAGAAACTGGGAAACGAAGGAACTAACTAATACATGATGCTGAGCCTGCAAACCTTCACTTGTTTATGATAACACCAAATCCATAACAATTTTACACTTCACTATCAATTGCTCCAATACTTTATGTACTTCCTTCATCATCTACAAAATAAAACCACCAACATCATTCTTAATGCACGCCAACCATGACAAGTAAAAATTCACCACCAATTTTTAGCTATGAGCCTTTATGTTGCCTTTATATTCATCAGTGTGTGTGTGTTAAATTTAGTTTAGAAATTTAGCAAATTACCCTTGGCACAATTGCTTTATTTAACACTAGTCCATTAATTTTATTTGTATAGTTATAGTTTATACCCTTTTTTCCATTTTGGATTACTAGTGTAATTTATATTTCAATTTTCAAATGGGTGAAGCTTGGTAGTTGTGTTGTTAATTAGGTCACCATGTTTCATTATCAGATTGCATATTTCATTATTTTTGGGTAGCTATAGTTATTTCAATCTTAATTGAGATATATCCTTTAATGTGAGACCTGCTAAATCGTGCTTATAATGATCTGATTCTAGTTATTATTCGTTTTTCTTATTCAAACCCAGAACAAAACTCTGCAAGATCTCTCCCATAAGTGAGAATAAAACTCCTCATTGATAGATTCAATTATGGCGTTACATCCCCAACTGATCTGATAATGCCCTCTAACTAACTCCATAGCAACAGCTTCAAACATGTAACTAAATGCTCTATATTGCGCATAAGCGATTACGCAATGAGTTTGGTGCTTAAGGGCCGGGTGGTTTAAATTAATTAATTTGCTGGTAATTTAAAAATTCACCTTTTATAATTACTAGCACCTTACCGAACATGTTAAATAAACTCATTAGATAAAGAATATGCGTATAAGTTAAATAAAATTTGATAATTGGTTTCAGTTTTGACCTATTTAAGCAATTCATGGCCTCCTCTCCAACATAACTAGGGGGACAAATTGAAATGGAAGCACACAAGGGTAAGAGTTTAGAGTTAGACTACTCCGACAGTGAAACTGAAAACAACATACAAGAATGATATGGCTTTGGAGATACGCAAACTTGGTTCTACTCATTGATTCATTCATATACAAAATACTGAAATACATGCATACGCATCTCAATGATCTCATCCACCTTATTATTTTCTTATGTCCATCTAATGATTGCATCAACCACTTAATGATCTCTAATTAACTTGATGTTGAATTGCAATTTGCAAGCAACTAGTCTAGTAGTATTATTTACATCGCTTCAGATAAAGCCAATACAAGTAGATTTTACTTGTACAAATATATTCACCAAAATTGACTATTTATTTGCCCCCACATGTAATGCCATCCAGATCATATATACTTACATTACAGTTGTTATTGAAGGAAGCAAGTGCCAATAATATTATTCTTCTATATTTTAATATGACTACAAGAATTGCTTCCCCTTCTCACTATATTCAAATTTCAAAGCCCCATGTGACTGAGGGTTGTTCCTCTCCGCAATCTCTCTCTTTTGGCTTTTGCCCCATTTAATTTAGATTGTTTCAAAATTAATATCCTTTAAATAATTAAACCGTGTCTATGCGATCATGTCAACATTATTTATATAGATTTTTTTTTTGAAAACAACTCAAAAATTATAACAAAATAATACAATTCTGTATAAATAATGCATAACAAGGAGAAGAAAAAGATATTAACAGGGAAAACAAAAAAGAAAAAGTGGAAGAGGAAGTGGAGGACCAAAAAGAAAAAAAGAAAAAAATGCAGAAGAAAATGAAAGAAAAGGAAAAAAAAGGGAAAAGGGAAAAATATGAGAAAATTTTTAAAAAAATATCATTGAAGATCTATAGTTCTATATACACGTCATAAATGATTATGAATATATGATTATGATACTCTATTTCTCAAAAAACAAAACCATATACTATGGGAAGATTGTCTTGTATGTCGCAAAAAGTGCGGCATACCGTATTTCATCGCTTTTTAGCCGTTGATCTTAATTGATTAAGATCAACGGCTAAAAAGCGATGGAATACGGTATGCCGCACTTTTTGAGACATACCGAATAATTTTCCTATACTACATCATGTTAGTATATTATAGGTTCATCCCATTCCCATGGCTGTAAAATACCAATTTTTTTATTTGGGATTTTCATTTCAGTAATTAGCATGATATTTACTTATTTAGCGTTAGAAACTTTAATAATGAACTAAAATTTTATCAAGTCTCTTCTTAATACGGGTAAACTAAACATACATATAGTCAAAAAAAAAAAACTAAACATACATATGAGAATTAGCACAAGATACTCATATTACAGAATATCTTAAAGTTATATGTGCAACTTGATAAAATTTCTTTATTTTATCATCAAATATATATATATTTTTTTACTTGAAATATACTTTTTTTTTTTTTGACTATCATCAAATATACTTCAACACAAATATAATGATGTCTTTAAAATACTCAAATTACATATCACTCTAAAAGCATAATTTTCTACGAATGGTTTGTAGTTAAAATAATATTTATTTTCTCTCCTTATAAAAGTTTTAAATTTGAGTCTTTTTTCTAATATATCTTTGACAAAAAATTTTAACCATTTTCGACCTTTAGTTCAATATACAAAATGTCAAAATTTTCTCTTAAATCTGAATCTAATATATTTGTGTTATTTGTAAATAATGTTTGATATCTTTAATGAAAATATTATTTTTTTTAAAAAAAAATATATAAACAGACAACAAACGAATAAGTTAAACGACTTTGAGTGGCCAAAAATACATATTGTTCTAGTAAATATGAAGTAAATATGATAAGTAAATCTATATATCAAAAAGAGAAAAGATGTCAAGTAAATCAAACATGGAAGTGTACCCCATGCGTATTGTATTATTTGAAGCACATTTGGAGGGGGGAAATTTTGATTTGTTTGTGGGTTAACATCATCTCTTCAATTTTTCCATTTAAAGTTGCCCTTTCGGTTATATGAGCGGATTTACATGTTATTTTAAAATCATTCATTACCTACATCTAGACTATTCCTTATTAATGATCTCTTTCTGTATTTTAACAATATAAAACATAAAAATAGTTTTTCCCCTCAAAATTCTGTTAATTTGTACAGAAGATTTGCGTGCTAAGTGTTAAAGTAATAGTTGTAATAGACGTAGAAGGTTCTTTTGTTCAAAGTCGTAACTCATAGGGAAATTTAAAAATGGGAAGAAAGTATGAAAATCAAGTTAGCTGTTTCATAGTGTTTGAAGGTAGTGAGTAAAAATAAAAATAAAATATAAGTTTTTGAAGGAGGAAGTGATTGGTTGAGATGGTTATTAATGTATGAAAAGGAGGAGGTGGAGATTGAAGAAGAAGAAAAAGAAAAAGAAAAAGAAGTAGAAGTTGGTTGTGTGTGTGTACGTATGAATTAATATTTAATATAATAATAATAATGAGAAAATGGAAAATAAATAAAAAAGAAAATGATAATATGTTGCTTGGTTTGGTGGTTTTTGCGGGACGAGACAACCTACCAGTTGTTGCGGCTGTTTCAAGAGAGAGAAAGAGAGAGTGTGTGTTTCTTTTCACTCAACACTTTTAAGTTTTAACCTCCCTTCCCTTCCCTTCCCTTCTGGCCTTCTCCTTTTTTTTTTTTTTTTTTAATTTTATTTTTCATTTAATTTAATTAGCCAGTTGAGTTAAGTTGTTGCTTTGCCATTGCCAATGCTTGCGTTCCTTGCTGCTGCTTCTTCTTCTTCTTAGAAAGAGAGAGAGAGAGAGATATGGCGACTCCAATGAAGAAGATGGGATCTCATCTTCACTGAGGTACGCCTACAGCTACGGCTACTCCATCTCCTTCTCCATGTATTATAGATCTTATTCTTCTTCCAATGAGGCTTATCCATTTCCTCAGATCCGGAGATCCACATTTCCCTTTTCTTCAGATCCACTAACATCACCCTTCAATTCCAAAAATACCTCTCTAAACTTGCTATATTTTCTTTGCATCCAACTCCACTACCATCAATCCCTCCTCTAAATTTTTATTTAACCCATCATCTGTTTCCCTTTTCATGAAAAACCTCTGACCTTTGCTTATAAATTGTTTTGACTTCAAATATTTTAGTTTAAGCTGAACAAGTTTCTATATTATTATTTTTGGACGGATTTGGTAGGACCTAGAACTGAGCTTGGATGAGTGGATTTTGTTGCAATTTTCGTGTGTTCTGTTATGTATGCTTAACTCCTGTGATTCACGCAAACGACTTCAATCTTGTTTTTCCTGTTTCCTGGATTTCATTTTGTCTTCATAACTTTTCAGTAATAACAAACTCTATTACATCAAAATTAAATAACTTACAAAACTGGAACTGATACGGCCAACTTGTACCAGAAAACGCAGCATTGTTTATTTCGAGTTTTAATTATGGTTACTGAAACTGAATGTGACAATTATCATTTTAGGAAAAATATGACTTTATTTCATAGGTTTTGGGAAGACAGAAAAATGAATAGGATACTTTGGATGCTATCCTTTAGCCTCTAGATGAATATATATCTGGCAATTGAGGTCCGGAATTATTGCTAAGATTTGCTTTTCGTTGCCTTGACTGTTTTGCAGTATTACTTTAAACATCGTGTCAGCATAAGGGTGAGGTTCTTTATATAGTTGCCTCTTTTGGGCTGGTTTTAAGAAAGATCGATGGGTTCGAGATTCCCATCTCATCAGCTCAGCAATGGCTTATATGTATCAGGCCGGCCTGAGCAGCCGAAAGAAAGGACTCCAACAATGAGTTCAGTTGCCATGCCCTATACTGGTGGTGACATCAAGAAGTCCGGAGAATTGGGGAAAATGTTTGATATCCCCATGGATGGTTCTAAATCTCGAAAATCCGGTCCGCTAAATAGTGCTCCTTCAAGGACTGGATCATTTGGAGGTGCCGCTTCACACTCTGGACCTATCATGCAAAATGCAGCAGCTCGTTCTGCTTATGTCACATCAGGCAACTTATCTGCTGGAGGCATGTCTGCTTCAGCATCAATGAAGAAGACCAATTCTGGTCCACTGAATAAACATGGGGAACCGGTTAAGAAGTCTTCTGGCCCTCAATCTGGTGGCGTTACACGCCAAAACTCTGGTCCGATTCCTCCGGTTCTCCCTACAACTGGTCTAATTACATCTGGTCCACTGAATTCATCTGGGGCTCCAAGGAAGGTGTCTGGTCCATTAGAGTCTACAGGATCTATGAAGTCACATGCTCCCTCTATAGCTCACAATCCAGCTGTGACCACTCTCAGCCTTGATGATGAGTATTCTTTCAGGAGGAACTTCCCGAAGCCGATATTGTGGTCTGTGATTCTGATTTTTGTCATGGGGTTCATAGCCGGAGGTTTCATTCTTGGAGCTGTTCACAATGCCATTCTCCTCATTGTTGTA
>JASCZI010151084.1:54073-65552 GCA_036250425.1 Stylosanthes scabra | reverse complement strand
TGTGGGAGGAAAGCCATTGTTGGTTTCATCTCCCGTTATCCAGATGCAGAGCTTAGAACTGCCAAGAATGGGCAATTTGTGAAGGTCTCCGGGGTAAGTAATACAGCATTTAAATATGCATATATAATATAGAGTATAGACTTGAGAAAACAGGCACACATACACACACATCAAAATGTGACCGCACGTGCTCTATTAACCATTTCTTCGTTCCCCCATTGGGGTTGCCTGATAAGTGATATACATGTACTGAATATCGAGAGTTGTATCTTTCTGGTTCTTGTCTATGTTGTTAAATGTGCATAACTGACAGAATAGACTAATGACATATTGAGCCTTTTGAAGGTGGTTACGTGTGGTAATGTGCCGCTGGAGTCTTCCTTCCAAAAAGTTCCCAGATGTGTATATACATCCACAAGTTTGTATGAATATCGAGGATGGGATTCAAAAGCTGCTAATCCAAAACATCGCCGTTTTACATGGGGACTCAGATCGGCAGAGGTAATTGCCTTTCTTTTTTATGCGTGTGTGTAATATACTATGCTTTATGTGAACAGTTTTATGATGTCTTTGTGTTTCCTTATAATCTTCAGTGAAGATGGCCCTTGGCCCCCTTCTCTATAAAAAAATAAAATAATAATCTTCAGTGAAGATCTATGGTTCAAGATATAGCAAATGGTTGTTTCTTTTCGACTTATCATTCTAATTTTTCTGTTCCATGCACCCGTAACATGTGAAAGATATTCATTGTGTTTGTGATAAAGCCATTAATATTATGTACCTTGCATTTTATTCAATGCAGAGGCATGTGGTGGACTTTTACATATCTGATTTCCAATCTGGATTGAGAGCTTTGGTTAAAACAGGCTATGGTGCTAGGGTGACACCTTATGTTGACGATTCTATTGTAATTGATGTCAATCCAGCCAATAAAGACATGTCCCCTGAGTTTCTTCGATGGTTAGGGGAGAGAAAGCTTTCTAGCGACGATCGTATAATGCAGTTAAAAGAAGGGTAATGTACTTTATCTTATTGAATACTTGAAATTTCTGGATAACATTGGTGTAAAACGAAACTGTTGATCCTGCTGCATTTTGTGGGTATGGAAGCTAGGCATATTTATTTTCTAGCGGTACCATTAATTGTTGCTAGTATTGTTGTCAGTTGGCCAATGATCATCTGGTTTTGAAAATACCATTCATGTTATGCATTATATGCTCATGATAGTAATCATTGTATGTCATCAAAACACATTAAGATAATGAAGCTGGGATATCCCGAAGTAGGGACGGATTTTCATTCTCGTGAAACTGCCATTGATATTTTTTACAGGTACATCAAAGAAGGTAGCACGGTTAGTGTAATGGGCGTCGTTCAAAGAAACGACAACGTGCTTATGATTGTGCCGCCGCCTGAGCCTTTGACGACCGGGTGCCAATGGGCAAAATGTATATTTCCAGCAAGCCTTGAGGGTATTGTTTTGAGATGTGAAGATACCTCCAAGATTGATGTCATCCCAGTGTAGTTATGTCTATGTTATCCTCTCCGGTAAACCTTATAGGTATTCTTCTCTAAAGAAAACATTTCTTCCCATGTCAGGAAATTGATGGTGGTGGTGGTGGTTGATGTTGTTTGTATTTTTGTAAGCAGTGTTGTTGGTTAAGTGTGATGATCTTTTACCCCCTTTTGATCCACCCGCAAAACTCTTCTTAGTTTGCTGTATAGCTAATGGAAAATTCTTATTCGTTTATTTTTCCTTAAGGGATTCTATACCCTTTTAATGGATGTTGCTTTATATAGTGAGAGGTTGTATTCAGATAGACTTTGCTGTCTTAAACTTTCAATGCTCTATTTGTCAAGTAGGTTGGTGATGAACTGAATGTTGAAAGAATGAGTATAACCAACCGGCTTTCTATTTTGTGTTCTTTTTTCCAAATGATGTATATTCTATTTATAGGGTTTCATCTTTCACTCTACTGGGCCGCCTTAGTTTTTCCCAAAAAGACATTGTACTTTCTTGTTATTATTATTTTAAGTGCTGTAAGTAACTAAGTTTTAACGTAAAAAGAATTAAAAAAAAAAACACTAAAAATGGTATCTGATCTGATCAACTATGTGATTTTAGCTTCAGAAACATGGTTGATAAAAGTGTATCAACTTGTTAGACATATGTGGTTGCATTCTATAAACGACCACGGATACAGGATCTTATGGTTATAGTTTGGAAAGTATATTTATATTTAGATATGAAATATGAAATGGACCCTGGTGATTGGTGAAGGCATAATATAAAGAAGAGTGAAACGTGTTAGTGCATAGAAGCGTGAACAACGCGGAAAAGCCACGTTTGGGCAAATCGCAGACGTGTCAAGGAAAGGACGAAAGAAGTTGCTAAATTTAAATGGCCATGGCCCTTTTCTTTTCTATTTGCATCAAATTGGATTGAATACTGCTGCTGCTGCTATGGCTATTAAAGTACGAGTGGGCAGTGGTTTTGCTGCTTTCATAGTGTGCATGTTGGTATTTTTGTGCTCTTGTTCTTCTGTCGCCAATAACGAACAAGAGCATAATAAGAAGCAAAAACAATGTTTGTGGGAGTGGCAGACACTGAGAGACGCCTACAATATCTACTCTGCACTTTTCACTACAAGCGTTACCCAGTATTGGGGCATGTTTAAGGCCCTCGCTAACTATGCATATACGCGTTTGTTTCCTCCTAACATTGAGTAAGTTCATGAATACTAATACACTCTTGACTCTTTCCTGCTTTTATTTACGTGATTGTTGATGAAAAACTAAAAACAGTTTTAGAAGAGGAGGAGTTGGAGATAAGGAGGGAGAGGGAGCAGGTGAGCAGGTGAAAGAAGCAGTGTCAAAGAGCTTTGGAACGAGCAAAGCCACAGTGGAAGATGCTGCCAAGTCAGCTGCAGATATCACGGGGGATACTCTCCAAAAGGTCAAGAGGACCTTCTCCTCTTCAGATGATAATAATAATAATCACAAAAGGAACGAGCTCTGATGATGATGATTCTTCTTCTTCTTCCCTCTCAAGAATAATTTATTAATATTAATGTAACGAAGAAAATGTACTAATCATGTTATCACAGCTAGCTAGATCAGACTATTTACTATTGTTATTGTCGTTTTACTGTTACACTATCAATATATACGTAGCGTAGTTGACAGTTCTGTGCTGGATGATTCTTTTTTCAAAAGCAATGTGTTGCATAAACATCCTCCTCTCCTCAATCCTCATTGGGGTTCAGTGCTGTGCTGCCTGCCTGCCTCAGTAGCCAAATAGAAAGAGCTCCACCTTCACGTCTACTTTTGTCATTTCACTTTCATGCCCAACCCAGACAAGTCTGAATTGTATTGTGTTGTGGTCTTGTGGACCTCTGAATCTCCTCACACGTGATCTCTACTCTGTACTTTCAGGCTTTCAGCCCTTTTTTGTGGTCAAGACCCAACATGTGACCTTTATATATTAATAGTTCAGATTTTGTTTTTGAAAGAAGGGGGGTTGTTTCTCAAACATTTGCTCTCCTCTAATTTCTTTTATATTTCACATAGGTCCAACATAATTTTTTATACATACAAATATTGATTAAAGAGTGTCACCAAAAAATGAAAAGATTAAAGAGCATATAATTTAATACCAAAAAAAAAATATACTACTACACAGCATGATAAGTTGTACAACAATTCACAAGCGTCATTAAAAAAAAAGATGTAAATTTTTTAGTAGGCTATTTTAAAGATGCTAGCCTTTGTAAAGGAGTTTTAGACATGAGTAGTATTGTTGACTGTAGCCTCTAGGAGTGTAGTTAAAAGATTAAAGTCAGTTGTGTATTATGTTGCAAAATTGATGAAGAAAAGTAATTAAAATGGTGATAATTTGAGAGCAGTTAATTTATGAGTTAATTAGAGTAATATTATTGCAATATGTTAAGAGTTGAAAAGATGGAATAAAAAAAGAATTTGTTTTTGAGGGAAAATGCATTATACAAGTATTGAGTGGTGATTAGTGATTAAGGAGTAATAGTAATTGGTAAGAGATACGGTGTAGTAGTTGGGGAGGGGTATTGGGCACTGGATTTGGGGGAGATAAAGATTCAGCGGCACAAGGCATAATAAGAACAAGTAGAAGGAGGTCAGTTGCAGGTCGAATCGTGGTTTTCTTTCTCTTCTCTCTTCCAGTTTCCAGTTTCCACAAAGAAAGAAAGATGGGGCAGCAGTCGAAGAGCACCGTACACTCGCCTCTGCTCACCTACTTCTCCATGATCTCCCTTCTCACTCTCTGTCCTCCCTTCGTTATTCTCCTGTATGTCACTCACTCACTTTCTCATCTCAGATTCGATCTACTTATTACTCATGATATGATATGATGCAGATGGTACACAATGACTCATGCTCATGGATCCGTTTTACAAACTTTTTCTTATCTCAACAATAATGGCCTGCAAGGTTTCCTAACCATATGGCCTAAACCCTCTGCCACTGCATGCAAAATCATTGCCGTCTATGCCGCCTTCGAGGCCGCTCTCCAGCTTCTTCTACCCGGAAACACCGTCCACGGCCCCATTTCTCCAGCTGGCAACCGACCTATCTACAAGGCTAATGGCGTCGCTGCATATTTACTCACATTGCTTACTTATCTTGCCCTCTGGTGGTCAGTCTTTCTTCTTCTTCCCAAACATCCCTCATTTAACTTACTGTAGGAAAATTGTGTCTCACTTTTCTGCTTTTCCTGCAAAGCAACACTTTTTCCAGGCACTATTCACACTTCATTTTTGCATGCCATTTTCAGGTTTGGGATATTCAACCCAACAATCGTTTATGATCATTTGGGAGAGATATATTCAGCACTCATCTTTGGGAGCTTTGTCTTCTGTATTCTCTTATACATCAAAGTGAGACTAAATACCTCAAACTTATATTTGTTTAATAAGCAGTTCGCTGGAGAGAAATTTCTGACTGAATTGTTATGCTGCCCAGGGTCATTTGGCACCATCTTCTACTGATTCTGGCTCATCAGGGAACATAATCATCGATTTTTACTGGGTAAACTAGTCTCTGCTTTTATTTTGATCTAAGAGGTTAAAAAGATTAATTTATTAGATATCTACTTGTTGCATTGAAAAAATTATATGTAAAGACAAGTAAAAACACAAGTGAGTAGTAGTGACAAGTGTCCTCACTCCTTATTCTGTTTCTTTGTCACTTGTTTTCGTGTTGCCTTCTGAGGGTCAGGTGCAAAGAACTAATGTTACAGATTACTTTCTGTATCATTCTTATCGAATAAAGAACTCTGCTTCTCTTAGGTCATGCTTCTATGTGAAAAACACCTCAAGACATGGATTTTATATAATAATGCTATTCTAATGCCTTGCCATAATTGCAGGGTATGGAGCTCTATCCACGCATTGGAAAACATTTTGACATAAAAGTTTTCACAAACTGCAGATTTGGAATGATGTCATGGGCTGTACTTGCATTGACCTATTGCATAAAGCAGGTTGAGTCTCATATTTCCTATTGTATGAATAAAGCCAACTATACCAAATAGTGCTTGCTAATATCATCTGCAACTTTAACTGTCCAAAATTTAGTTGGTAGACATAGGATGAATGATCCTTAGAAGTATGTATTTATTTGTAGTTGTTAATATTTCATCATAGCAACAGCTCGAGTTGAGCCTGAGTTCTTGGAAGTTAGTTGATTTATGAAGCTAGGATGAAGCTTATGGCCATTTTCTGTTGGATTGCATTGTTGTTTAGTAAGATTTAATTATGAGATGGATTTGAATCAATTTTATCTTTATTTGGTAAAAGTTTGTTGCCATGGATCCAACTCTTTCTGACTTATCAGTTGCATTAATGGGATGTGGTGGATCATGTACTCAATAAATCTGAAAAAAACTGATTGATAATTTCATCTTGTGATATTTCCATCCTTGTATAATTTTCTAAATTTTTTGTATTTTATTCGTGTGTAACTAGTATGAAGAAAATGGTAAAGTGGCTGACTCAATGCTTGTAAGTACTACATTGATGCTGGTTTATGTTACCAAGTTTTTCTGGTGGGAAGCTGGATATTGGAACACAATGGATATTGCACATGATCGAGGTTAACATATACTCCACTGTTGTTTCTGTTAGACATCCTCCTTGTTTCACTTTGTTCTACCAAAATGGTCTTTTGAAATTCTATTGTTGCTAAATTCATTGTATCCATTGTATTCAAACTTATTGTCTCACTAAATCTTATAACACTTAAATCTTTCAGCTGGATTTTATATTTGCTGGGGCTGCTTAGTTTGGGTTCCATCCGTGTATACATCTCCCGGAATGTATCTTGTCAACCATCCAGTAACTCTTGGCACACAGGTATCATCCTCATCCTGCATCTTGCTGAGTTGTTCAAGTGGTGTTGGCAAATAGATTTCCTTATTTTTATGTTTAGTTTTCATCTCTTTTTCTTCTTTGTTTCTGAAAATTTTCCTTCTTATCTTCCAGCTAGCACTGTTTATTTTAGTGGCTGGGATTCTCTGCATATACATCAACTATGATTGTGACAGGCAAAGGCAAGAATTTCGTAGGACAAATGGAAAATGCTTAGTCTGGGGAAGAGCTCCATCAAAGGTTTAGTAGCATGTACCTTGTAATTTTTAGTTGAATTTGATTCTATATATAGCGTATTTAGTTTTAAATACATATATAATTACTTGCCTGTAGACTCACATAATCTGGTAATTATGAGAATGTGTTTGCAGATAGAAGCCACATATACTACTTTCACTGGGGAAACTAAAAGAAGCCTTCTTTTAACGTCTGGATGGTAAGTTTTCAGTGAAGACAATTGTGGTAATGATTGCTGGAGTAACAAAGTATTGGATTGTTGAAACTTTCCTGGCCATTATTTAGTTGTATATGCTCAGACAGGATATAAAATTTACCTTTTATTCTGTGGAACCTGCAGGTGGGGATTAGCTCGTCATTTTCACTATGTCCCAGAAATACTATCTGCTTTCTTCTGGACAGTGCCGGCTCTTTTCCATCATGTAAGGGTGTATATTTTCATACACATGTTAAAAATTGGAGATTGTTGAAGTTAGCTTCTTTACTTTCTGTTGCATGCAGTTTCTGCCTTACTTCTACGTCATATTTCTTACGATCCTTCTCTTTGACCGAGCGAAAAGGGATGATGATCGATGCAGATCCAAGTAAGCATTAAGATCTATCAGTTAGTGTTACCATCCATCCTTGTATGCATGAAGTTGATGAATTTGAGGTTGCACGTAGGTATGGCAAGTACTGGAAACTGTACTGCGACAAGGTCCCATACAGAATCATTCCTGGCATGTACTGAAGAATGGTTATGAATCAAGTGTGAAACCTTTTGCGGTTTTGCTTTGTCATGACACAAAGTTCAGTCGTTATTATTGTTATTATTATTGAAGCAGATTTTGTATTCAACCCAACCCCTGTGACTTTAGCTGCATGCCAATCTACTCTTTCAGGATGCTTATAAGTTATATATACTTTGGCGAGACAGTTTACTCTATTTACCCCCCAACTCTTTCCTTTTAATTTAAATCCATCGCTTCTAAGTTCTAGCTGGGAATTACCCAATTATCATTTTTAACTAATAATAAAAATGTCTAATTAAGGAACCAATTTCTATAACCAATAGTCCAAAACCACATATGCGACCTTCATTGATTAGTTGAATGCTAGTAAAATGATTTTTTTAAAATAAGTTTAATTTTAATCTACAGATATAAAATCATCAAATCACATTTGTTCTTTTAAATTGTCATTCATACAATTAATGTAAAAAACATTTTTTTGTTAATGTAGTGTTACATAACATTATATATATATTGTCAATGCATTAACTATTTACACTAAAGTTGTATCAAAATTAAATTTAAAAAATACTCTAAATATAACTATTTAAAAAATATTTATTGTCAATGCATTAAATTTGAATTTTACTGTATGATATTTTAAAGAGTTATATACCCATTTTGATCCGTAAAAAAATTGAAAACAGATGTCTCCAACTAAAATTAATTAATTTTAATTTGAAATTAATGCGTCTGATTTAAAATTTTTCAGGACCAAAATATTATATACCCTATTTTAAATTGACATGTATTTAATTAATATTAATATTTGGAAAAGGTTTTATCTAACAATAAACATATTTAATTGCATAACATTATATCAGTAAAATTTGATTTTTCAAATTGATCACTTGAAAATTCGTTTACAATTAGATGACTGGAAAATAGTTTACGTTAAAATTAAACTCATAATATTCTTATTAAAAAATAAAATTAAATTTGATGCATATTTAGTTTTATATGGTATATTTTGATAGCTTTGATTCCTGAGTTGTATAAATATAAATATGAGAAAAGGAGAAAGCAATAGGAATTAGGAAAGCAGGTTGGAAGATTCTTCATTTTTGTAATTGAGATTTGAGAGACGCGTCGTCGGAGTTCCTCGCTCTCGTTGATTCCATTTAAGGTTTCCATCTTATGCTTTCTCATTCCATTACACCTTCTCTCTCCCTCTCTCTGCTTGAATTGCTTGGCTTGTATTAGAATTAAGCTACCTAATTCGTGATTCAATTATTTTCTGAAATGATAAATTTTAAGATACGCCTGTGTCAATGGTAAAAGCTGATTAACAGAATAAAATCAATTGTACGTGTTTTCAATTATGTGCCTGGTTGTTAACAAGTTAGGGTTTTTTAGTACGGGAGAGGTTGTGACAAGAAGAATTTCTGTGTGGTGTGTATATTTGAATGCGTTTTGACAGAGTGAGATGTCAGCGTATGAGAATGTTGTTGGTGGGAAATTGAAGCTCAAGGGAAAGGCACTTGATGTGAAGGCAGGCGGAGTGAAGAAGAAGAAAAAGAAGAACAGAAGAGATCATGAGAATCAGATTTCTGAGACCACCGAAGTTGATACTTCGGCAGGTATACCTTGTGTATTCTTAGTTACTGTTTCGGGTGGGTTCTTATTTGTTGTTGTGCCATTCAATAAACAGGTGGGAGCACAGAGCAATCGTTGGCGACGGATGATCAAAATGGGAAGAATGAAAGCAAAGTGAACGGGGAAGGGAAGGCTGCTCATTATGATGATCATCTTACAGCAGCAGAGAAACGATACATAGAACAGAGAGAGCAACTTGATGTTCATAGGTTGGCCAAGATCGCCAACAAATCTCACCGCGATAGGATTCAGGATTTCAACCAATATCTCGCAAACATGAGCGAGCATTATGATATTCCTAAAGTCGGTCCCGGCTGATTTACTCACCTACCTCTACAACTACTACTAGCAAGGCCAACCCCTATCGTTTAGTATTCATACCGTGTTTTGTGTGTACTAATTACTATCATTACCTTATGCAATATTTCAGATGATATACTCTCTATCTCTTTCTTTCATTTTCATGGGTTGGTAATGTTATTTCCTTCAATGAAATTCTCACACTTTCACTTTTTGAATATGCTGCTCTGCCTCTTGGTAGTGTTGTTGCCTTTCCTCAAAGAAACTGCCTCTTTTTTAACCTTTCAATGGGCGAAGAAAAGTTGTAGAGATTAACATTGTTAACAAGTCCTTCAGAATTGTTGCACAGACAAATAATAAGGATCTACTATCGTCTTTCGATCTTGGTCAATGGCATTATCCTATGACTGAAACATACGGTAATGGTTATTGGCTTATCATTATGAGTTATGACCCTTGAGGGAAACCATAAGCACTCAAAGTAGCTTTGCGTTGCTTAGCTTGGAAAAGCCATGCCGCACCATACTGTTTATATATAAAATAACATTCACGAATGAGAACAAGGAGATCAAAGAAAAGAGGCAGAATATGTGTGCAACTGAAAAGTTCAGGCTTCTTTCGAATGCTTATTCATTGCTACAGCCTACAAGGTAGAATCCATCCAAGAAAACACATGTTCAGAAAGTTCCATGTGCCAGTACCCATCTCTTAAATCCATAATAATCCACATATGCTCGCAGCCACAGCCACAGCCACAGCCACTTTGTTTTCAAAAATAATTTTATTCACCTAAATACATACTGAAACAACTAGTATCATCTCTTATTATCAATAAATAACGGGAGCATGATTACAGCTACACAAGCAACTAGACGAAAATCCAAACCAGCACCAGGAAGCAGATATGAAATGAACGAATCTAAGAGTCGAATGCGAGAAAATTCATGACATTGCTGACACCGGATTCTTGATTCCTCTTATAGAACTATCAAATAACACTATCCTTGATCAAGGCTGCGAATCTTCAATCATCGGGCTTCATCCTCAAGGTTGCGGAAACCAGTAGTGAGGTCGTCATGTAGTTTCTTAAATTTGTCAATCAAAGCAGCTTCACCTTCTGCTGGATCCTCAAATTTCTGAGATCTGCAATATCAACAGATCAAGAGAATTAGATCTCCTACTTTAGTGCTTTATATATCAAAGTAACTCATTTTGTGTAGTTCTAAAATTTGCTTACACTAAACGATAGAAGAGATCTCCCAATCGATGCTTGATAACACTGTAAGTGATCTTTTGACCATCTGTACCAGCCCCCCTCTCTACTGCCTGCAAGTGTAGTCAGCACCATGTAAACAAATCACCATTTGAATGAAATTTAGCATTCATATCTCATTCTTTTTCAGGTAACAAATACTTTGGCTGAATTATGAACAGGAATGCATGGCACAATGAAATGAACAATTTCTGGTCTTATAATTGTGAGGTAGGGTAGCACAACACATAAAACGTGTTTTTAACTCCAGCTCCCACATGCCAACATTTACAAGGAATCTTGTACAGTGCACAACCATACCTGATTTGCCAAATTGTAGAAATGGATAATGTTGCGCATCATCCAGACTGACTTGTAGAAGGGACAGAATTTGTCATATCTATCACAGCCAAACAAGCGGTACCAATATAAGATAAGAAACACATAATATGCTGCATAAAATAATACATGTCAGAGAATATAGCCAATTACAAAGGAACTTACGGTGTAAAAGCATTTTGAGCAAGATAATCCTCTCTCAAAAGTTTTGCAGTTTCTAAGGTGATCTTATCCACTTCAGCTAAAGCATCCTTGCCTACAAGCTGGAATGATGATTTGGAGAAAATGACCCAGTTTAGTTTACAACTTACAGAACAAATAAACAGACATCGTCTCATTAAGAATTGATAAAACAATGCCATATCATGGTGGTAAAGATAGCTTATCAGAGTATTCCCTAGGTTGACGATAATTTGCAACATCTAGGAGTTTAAGATGTTATACTTCTTAACAGTATGTTCTCAGGAAACTTAAATATACCTTCTCTATGCCCATAAGTAGTTTAAGAATTCTATCCCATATAGAAGAGAACAGGGACTACTCTTTAATCTATGATCAAGATGATAATAGAACCAATAAAGGTG
>JASCZI010151084.1:24338-43806 GCA_036250425.1 Stylosanthes scabra | reverse complement strand
TGCAGTCTCGGCTAGATATTTTGAAAATCCATTCAAGAAGAATGAACTTAATGCGTGGCATTGATTTGAAGAAGATTGCTGAGAAGATGAATGGAGCATCTGGTGCAGAGCTTAAGGTATGTTTCTCATTGTTTATGGTGCATTGGTCTGTCCAGCTGTTTGTGAGTGTTCTCGGGTGAATCCGTGCATCTATTTTAGTTGTCTCAGCCCTATTTGATTTTCCTTTTTCTTTTGTTTATTTAGGCGGTGTGCACAGAAGCTGGAATGTTTGCTTTGAGGGAGAGGAGAGTACATGTGACACAGGAGGACTTTGAGATGGCTGTGGCAAAGGTTATGAAAAAGGAAACAGAGAAGAACATGTCATTGCGGAAGTTATGGAAGTGATTTTTATTTCGTGTTTGTAGTACACTATCCTACAAAAATGGACAGAAAATATACTTTAGGCTTGTTTCAATTTACAGTAACGCACGCTGGCTTTCATCTTGCTCGTTATGTTGACCAAGTTATGTACCAAATTATATTATTCTTTCAAGTCGAGTTGTTCTTTGTCGCGGATTGTCGGTGACCAAGTCATGTTTTCGACTTTGTTGTTTACGCACCAGTTACCACTATATTTAGCTAGTGAAAAAAGCACAAGGCAGAGAGCAAGGCAGCTAAAAAACAGTAATGCTTCATACTTGAAACACCATAGACCAAAATCTGGTCCATCTTTGTTTGCAAATATGATTTAGCCGCTGATCCTTTCATACTCTGATAAAGGAAGGATTCAGGTGTATGTATGCAAACGAATTCAATGTTAGTCACGGGTTTTTAAGCTTTAACTGATTGTTGATTCAACGTGTTACTCTGTTGATGCGTTTAAGTGAACATTTTGGTGTATCCATCCTGTTGCGCGAACCAACACATAGAAATCCTTTTAAGACAGTAAAAATGATGTGTAATTTCGTAAGTTGAATTTAGTATTTGGGTGGAAGGCGCTATGCCACATGAATACTAGAGACTAGAGAGGGAAGAGAGAGGCAATGTATTGTGTGGACTGTGGAGTCCATAATCCCTTTGTGTTGTCCTTCCACTGATGGGGTTGGTGGTCCATTCAGCCTCCTCCTTCTCCTCCTTGTACCCACACCCACCATGGACAAGTTCAAGGCCGTCCCGATCCCAGAGGAGTAGTAGCACAAAGCTGCGAGTGTGTGCATCGGTGGAGAGCAGGAAGATGGAGCTGTTGAAGTGCATCCAGGAGACGGAAAGGGGGCTGTCCACTACTCCGGAACAGCGTGCTTCCATCGAGGAGGCTCTTGTGAGGGTAGAAGGCTACAGTGGGGGCCACCCAATCAGTCTTGCGAAATTGGATGGCACATGGCGCCTCCAGTATACTTCTGCTCCCGATGTCCTCATTCTTCTCCAAGCCGCTGCCACTCTTCCTTTCTTTCAGGTTGGCCAGATCTTTCAGAAGTTTGAATCCCATGCCCATGGGGATGAGAATGGGGGTATTATCCGCAATATTGTCCGATGGAGTATTCCAACTTTCTTAGAGGTCCGTCCTCATTCTTCTCCACTACTCTCCTGCATCAATTTCCATTACTTTCTAATAAGTCCATTTCCATATATTATTATTATTCTCATGCTAAGGAACAAGAAGGTGCTACGTTACTTGTATCTGCCAAGTTTAAGCTTGTTTCCCTCCGTAATATCTACCTTCAGTTTCAGGAGGTAATGCTTTTTCTTATTACAAGTCATGCTAGCAGTAGCAGCCTTTCCCTAAACTTGTCCACACCTTATCTTTAGGTGATGCTAGAATCTAGTAATATACTACATCTATGTTCTCTTTATTTTTTGGTCTGACTATCATTGCTAGCAAAGAGGGGAAAATTAATATGACATTCTCTTCTTGAGCTGCTATGAACTATGATGGTGTTGTAACATCAGATGCCTGGCAGATCACACTTCAAGATATAAATATTAGCCAAGAGCTGCAAGCTGTAATAGCTCCAGCAATATTACCGCGATCTTTTATAAGTCTGCAGGTAATTCAATTCATCGTTAACTCTTCTCTCTTTGTTTACTCTATCTTGTTAATTTGATCTCCTCAAAAACTTTGGTATCGTGCTTTTATCTCTGCCTGAGTACTAGTACAGAGCTCATAATGGTTAACTAAAATACACAAACATGTTTCTTTTGTAAGCAACATGGTCTTTTGCCCTGCAGATCTTGCAATTTCTACGTGCATTCAAAGCTCAAATCCCTGTGAGGGATCCAGGAAGGTATATATCATGAATAATAACTAGGTTGAAGTAGTTCCTTTTGGTTATTTTCTTGACAAAAGCATTTTGATTGAGTTGTGTAGGGAATCAGTAGGAGGACTCTACTACCTTAGTTATTTGGATGACAATGTTCTGTTGGGTCGTGCTGTGGGTGGTGGAGGGGTTTTCGTATTTACCAGAGCCCAATCTCTGTACTGATATGCAACTGGGAGTGCATCAAATTAATAGTGGCTTTTGCCTAACGAATTCTATTTCATCAGACGTAATGTAGCTCTATTCTCACTCTGCTTTGTTTTCCTTTGCTCCCGAGTCATTATGTAGATTTGTACCTACATATCTTTACTGATACATTGGCAAAGTAAGGAGAAAGTCTGTTTTCAAATTTCCAACTATTAGCTTGAAGTGGGTAAACCAAAACTTGGACTTTCTAGGATTAGCCTGGTATTTTGTATTTACATTATGAGAATTGATTGAATGCACAAATTCAGACATGATACATGATAGAGTTTAAAGATGTCATTTGATTCATGTAACCGACCCTACCTGATGTAATAAGGCTTTGTTGTTGTTGTTGATGATGTTGATTGAATGCGCAAATTCATTTAAAATTAAGCCTTGGAGAGAAGTTAATACAATTATTAGTTTCAACTGTTTCTTTTTTTTACCCTCCTTACGGCAAACATTTATGATTTGATAAATGCCTTGGAGAATTCCCACTTCAATAATTTTGCTAGCTGTGATACTCGTATACACGCAGTTTCTTTGGAAGTCTTTCAAATTGAGTTTCATAAATTTCTGTTAGTTTCTAATTCAACTTTGGTACTGACTTGGATTGTTAAGTGCCAACATGGTATTCTAATGGTAAAGTGACATTGATACTGTATGCGTATGATCAAAATGGTGTCAAAAATTGGTTAGTGGGACCCAATTTAAAAACGGTGGAACACTCTAGTTATGGGTTTGAAATCGAAAGGTGAAAGATTTTTGTGAGTTCTTAGAGTAGCAAGTAATTTATCCAATGCTTCTTTCTTAGACAATAAAAGAACAAGGATCCTTTAAAATTCTTATCAAGTGGATTTCTGGAAAGAACCAAAGAAAAAGATTTGGTAGTGCCATCAAAATCCTTAGTCACCGTTTAGTTGGTGTGTTATTTGAACATTGGGATTTAGGATAATTAATGCTTTCTAAGGGTTGGTTAATGCATGTGAATGTTATATTTTGTTTAATATCTAGCAGAAAAGAAGTGCACCTTTTAACAGAAATGGTAGGGAAGATGAAAATAATGTTGTTCTTTTATATTTTGTTTAATGCATGAGTTTTATATTGGAAAAATGACTAAATTGAGTTTAATCAATCAATTTGAAACACCATTTTGATCATTCTCATATGGTGTCCAAATTATTTTATTTTTGGGATGCTGTATTGACACTTTGCAGCAATGGAAGCTTGAGTCAGAGATAAGCGAAAATTTACAAAACTCAATTTAAAAGACTTATTTTGACATTTATATGAGTAAAGAAATATTTGATTCACGATTTTTTGTGTTTTTTTTTTCAATTCACGCTTTAAAATTCAGAAATCACGATGAATATCATGTCTTTTTATTTGAAGTTGTAAATGGATAGTATATTAGTAGAGAGCTAGGGAAAAGATTCCATGTCTTGCAATGAATTGGGTTATGATATATGTGCTCGTTGACGTTGCCTTGGTTCCGGGATGGAAATAATGAACGAATATATGTATAAGGATGGAAAATGGGATCCCATTCCTAATCCTTATCTGTGCTGTATGTATGGACCATAATATTTTATTTTATCATTTGAGTTTGGGTAAGAAAGATGAAAGAAGAAGAATTGGGTATGGTACGTCTACGTCACTTGCTAGTCAGCAAGAGCCAACCGCAATGCAAGATTTATTTATTAATGAATAAATAAATAATAAAGTTGTTGTTATTAATATTGACAAATCAAGAGGCAAGGGCAAGCAAGCAAATAGAGGAAGAGGAAGAGGAGGATGGAGGAAGAGGAGGAGGAGGAGGAGGTGGGGATAGGGAAGTTGCCGGAACACGTGGTGATAGAGATATTCGTAAGGGCGGGAGTGTGCGAGTGGCCCCAGATATGTTGCGTTAGCAAGAAGTGGGCTTGGGTGTTCCGCAGCGACTGTTTCTGGCAAGGTGCTCTATCCTTCTCATACCCCTTGCTCCCCAATAATTGGTGGGCAGGCCCCATACCTCCACCCCTCAACCCCAAGAGGAGATTCATGGCCCTCTATATCACCCACCACCTCTTTGCTTCCGATCCTCACACGGAGGAGCTCATCGGCCACTGCTACCTCTTCCTCAGGGACCAGCTTCTCCTCCATCCCTCTCTTATGCCCCCTCACTCTGGAATCCTTCATGGAACCCTTATTGGTATACCTACCCTACCTACCTCTCATTAATCATTATTGTTATTCCAGTAACATTTTTCTCATCTTCTTTTTTCGCAGATCAGTTCATTGGTTGTGGCAAGTCCAGAGACGTAGCCCACGATCTTGCTTCTCGAATATGGCTGGCTGTTGTTGACAATCTCCATGAAGACCACTACACTTTCTCTTTGCTTAAACGCCTTGCCCAAGAAGGGGATGTAAGTCCACCTTTTCTTCTTCCTTTAATTTAATTCCTCACCACTCACCACTATCTAATTCATTTTATTTTCAGCAGATTTTTCTTCCATACCCATACACTAGATCTCTCAAAGTGCAATGGAGGGTGTTTGAGAAGCTTTTCACCGATTTCCGTGATTGCTTCAACAATCTAGATTATTATGATATTTTGGCATGTGCTAAGAGCAGGTTTCACCCTATACCATCTGCTTGGTTAGGTCGCTAGCTACTACCTACCAAGCCCATTCCTTTTCCAAAACTCTATACTCTATACCTTCATATTCATATTCATATACTACCACACAAATTAAAGCAACCCATTCTGCAATCACATTCTAATCTTGTTTATTCACATCCAAATTGTGGGGTTACTTTGTAGCTTGTATCTTGTAACAACATTTGGTGTCATGTATTATATTTTATTACTTCATTATCATTACACTTATCTGCATTCTGCCCTGCCGCTTCTTTCAATAAAGAAACCTTTACCTGCATAACTCAAATCTCTGTTGTTGTAATCGTTTGTATTAGTATTGTTTTAAGAATAAACTGTCCCATTGTTTTGGATTAGATCTTGTCACCAGCTATGTATCATGATATAGATGTATTACTAATTAGTAATTACTACTACCATATAGCATATTTTTGTATTGAAAAACCAACTCTCGTCTCTCGGGAATTGGAGGATTACATTTGTGTGTGTGTTAACAAGACTTATCTTCATAAGTTCGACTATTAACACATTTTGTTTAGGCTTTAGGTATTTCATTGAACTGTCATTTTCAAAATTAACTTATATTGTAGGAATGCATTGGACGTTAATTATTTTAGTAGATCTGCTAGGAACAAAATTAGTTGAGGTGCACCCCATGCTTATCTAAGGCCGAGGTCGAACTAATAAGTATTTTCGACATGCTGAATTAGAGGATGCCACGGGGTTAAAAAAAATTGACTTGTAAACTTACTTGTCTAAAAAAAGACAACTATCAACTAGTTTTTGGAGTTTGGCATTTGAAGTGTGTGCTTTGTTTGAATGAAATCTCCTCACAAAAGAGTCTAATATGTAGCCAAATACCAGTGACGAAGGGTATTAGCTGTGGTTGAGGCCTTGGCAGAGCCGCAGAGGCCAAGAGGGCAAGTAGTGAATATATAAAATCCATTATGTTGCGTGTATTGTGTATTGAGTATCTACAATATAGGTACATGAATTTAAATATTGTTTTGGTTATATTATTCAAAAGATGATTTTTTTTAGATGAAAATTTATAACAACGGACATGAATTTAATTGATTTTTAAATGTTATTTTATCATTTTATTTTAGAAATTTAAATAAATTTTATAATAAAAGTAATAGTTAATTATTAAATTAAAATAACAAACTATGTAATATATAAAAATAGAAATAGTATGTGAATAATTTTTTTATTATTCTTCTGACTATAACTTATCACTATTTATGACTCTAATATTATTTTAATAGTTAGTTTTTTTTTATTTAATTTCCGCTTACTGATTGGATCCAAAGTTCGTATTTTATAAGAAAACATAAACATAATGCACTTATATAAGCCGAAAAAAGAAAAACTCCATAATAAAAAGCAACAATATTGATGCTTTTTTTTTTTTTTTTTTTTGACAGAACAATATTGATGGTGTTTGATATGGGCTTTAAAATGAAAATTTGAGAATTAACTAATTAAGTAACCAAAAAAGAAAGAAACACAAACCAAAGCTACTTTTTTCGCGGCATTCTGACAATATTCTGCGTACGACTATACTGTCCGCTTCTACTCTTCACTGTTTCTCTCTCTCTCTCTCTCTAGGCCTTCGTGCTCCCCATCCCATCTCAATCCATTTAAAAAATTAAGCATTTTCCTATTTTTATTTTATTTTTAACTTCCTTAACAGCTTTTATGTTTTTTTTTTATTATTTTAAATTATTGGAAAGTGAAATATCAAACAAAACAAAACAAAACAATCAGAGTGGTGAGGAGTGAGGAGTGAGGAGTGAGGACAGTGATCACACTTATTGCATTTATTTTTTTGAAAAACATTTTCTTTTATAGTTTCAAACACTGCACTCACTCACTCACTCACTCACTCAGCTATTCTCTTCCTTGTCTCTAGGGTTTCCCTCTGCAAATTCAGCTCTGCTGGGTCTTCACATGTGCCACATTCATCTTATCAAGCTTCCTAACTCCTTAGGTTTGTGTTAAAAACAACATTCGGAGTGATTTCTCTTCTGCTTTTTAATTTTTGGGCATTTCCATTTCTGCATTGCATGTAACTTTTGATCCTTACTTTGTCCATTTCTTCACTTGCTGCTTCATACATGTGCCTTTTCCCTGAAAAAATGGTAGAAAAGAAGCAAGTTGTTAGGTGTGTATTTGATTGAGATCATCATCATTGTCTGTTTTCCCAAATAATTAAAAGATGTTTAATGGTCTGCAGAACTTGAACAAAGGAAGAATATGCAAGTAAGTAAGTGCGCATTTTGAGAAATAGAGACAGAGTTTCTGTGCTCACTGTTACGCCAAAACTGCTCTTTCTGTTTCTTTTCTTAATCCGTGATGCTCTTGGCAATTTAGAAGGGCTTCAGATTCAGCTGCAACTTCTTTCCTTTCACCACCTTTCTATAAAGCCAGGGATTTAATACTTGAGTTTTTCTTTTTTTCCCTTAAAAAATTGCAAATTTTCGCCCTTTTTGGTTTCCTTGTTCCCAAATGGGCACTAGCACTAGTTGTTCTCCAGTCGTAGCTTATCTGAATGGTAGGAATGACATTTTCATTAAGCTATATGCTTGCTTGGCCAGTAGATCACTCACTCACCTTGTCACCTCCATGTGTTGAATCTAGCAGGTCTAGCAGGCGAAGTGCTAACGCATGGATTTTTTGAAGATCAAGAAGTTCAGAAAGTCTCAGAAAGCAGATGCAGAAAAGGATCTGGTGAACAAGGAAGTGCTAGAGCCTGAGGAACCTAAACCTAACTCTGGGGATCCTGATCAGTGTAAATCTGTGAATGTAGATCCTGCAGCAGAAGCTGAGGATGATGATGATTTTATTACAAATGAGGTAAAGAGAAGGCTGAAGGAGTTGAGAAGAAACAGTTTCATGGTGTTGATTCCAGAAGAGGATTCGTGCCCGGAGGAAGGGGAGGACGAAGAGGAAGAAGGAGAGACAAGCTCCAATGAATGGAGAGATGTGGAAGCAGAGGGTCAGCAATGGTGGCGCGGCTTTGATGCTGTCTATGAAAAGTACTGCGAAAGAATGCTGTTCTTCGATCGGATGAGTACACAGCAGCTTAATGAAGTCAGCAAAGGTAGTTTTCAGTTTTTACCGATTGCCAATGGTAAAATCATGTTTGAGCTTCATATGAATATAGATAGCTGGTATGCTGGCATTTTCTTAGCTTGGATTGAGCAATCTATCTAGGTTTAGTTTGGTTTATTACTTAACAAAAGTGGGAGTTGGTTTCAACTTTCATCATCAAGAATTCCTGAAAAATATATTGACAAGTTTCTCTCTGGTTAACAAATGTACATGTTGTTGTATTGACTTATAGTAAATATATATTTGAAGGTGGTAATGAATTGATGTTGATCCTTTTACCACCTGCAAATTCCAATTGCTAACTAAATATACTGTTCTTGTCGTATTTGTTATCTTAAAATACTACATCCTCATGATGTTAGGTCCACAGTACCCTTTAACTCCATCGCCAAGATCTGCATCAAGGAAGTTGGCATCTCCCCTTCGATGTCTTTCCTTAAAAAAATTTGAAGGTCCTGATGATGAGACTGAACATCTTCAGCAGCCAGAACATGATCCGTACCAGGATATTGAAACAGCATATGTTGGTCAAATCTGCTTGACTTGGGAGGCACTTCACTGCCAATACTCTCATTTGAGTCACAAGATATCTTGGCAACCCGAAAATCCTATGTGTTACAATCACAGTGCACAGCAGTTTCAACAGTTCCAAGTTCTATTACAAAGGTTTATTGAAAATGAGCCATTTGAGCAGGGCCTCCGGACTGAAATTTATGCTCGAACTAGGAACACTTTGCCTAAACTTCTTCAGGTTCCTAATATACAGGGTAAGTTTACAGTGAATCATCATGAGGTTGCTGCAGGTATTACTTACAAGGGGAATAGATGCTGCCATCTTAATTTTTCACATGACAAGCACATGATATTGTCATGTGTCATTCTCTAATGTCACATGCCTTATTTTTGTCCCGCATTTTAAATTAACGATACAATGTCAGTTGTCATGTGAGTATGTACTTTATGGTTGTGTTCAGGATCAGAAGATGAATCAATAGGTGATTCGGACATGAGAGTTCTGGCTCCTGATCTTGTGAAGATAATTGAAAGCTGTATCCTTACATTCCACCTGTTCCTGAAGAGGGACAAGAAAAAGTCAGGCGGTGTGATCAACCTGTTTGGAAATCAGAGCCAGCTTGCAACTCCTCTACATCAGGTTCAGTCTACTCTTGAGAAGGTAGAGTCATCATATAGATCCTTTGGTGGTGCTGGCTAGTTAACAAACATACACTCACTGTATATAATATATTATATTGTTTTGTAAATGCAGAAAGTGATGAAGCTGAAGGAAGTGCGTAGAAAGAAGAAAGGGTGGAAGAAGAATAGTTGGCCGGAGAAGCAGGAGGACATTCAGCTGTTGCTTGGGCTGATTGACGTGAAAATCCTATCAAGGGTTCTGAGAATGACGAGGATGAACAGAGAACAGCTGTTTTGGTGTGAGGAGAAGATAAAGAAACTGGATTTTTTATCAAATGGTAGGTTAGAGAGGGATCCTTGTCCAAGCCTTTTTCCTTGCTAGAATGCTAGTTGCTGATAATATTAACAGTAACAATGGAGAGTGAGATGAGTTTTCTTCATTATGCTATCTGAGAGTGAGTGAGAGGGAGAGATAGATGTAATCATGTATGTATCAAACCATTTTTCTGCTAAAATTGTGAGTATTGTATGACACTCGCTATAACATGGTCTTCTCGTTAAGTATTTCATCTTTCTTGACGCACCTTAGACTTTATTCAATCTTACTTACCATCACAATTCCAAAAGAGAGGATTATCTATCTAGCCTTTTAAAATAACTGGAGGCAAACAATAAATCCATTTGAACTAAATATCTTATTATTCAAAACAGACTTGTTGATGTATTTTCTATTTTGTGATTGAGATAATATTTGGATTTTGGAGTATAGAAATATGCCATGATTTCTATCTTTTGATGATTATTTTGGAAATTTTATTATGTCAAAAAGGGAGTTGGGCATGAGGCTTGGAAGAGGGACGGAGAGGGAGTGCCAAGTGTGGAGAAAGTGCAACGAACATGTGTAGTGTTATGATAGAGATAGTAGGGTGGTGGAAGGTATTAGTGTCATTTCAGGTGCCAAATGCACGCAGAAACCCTGGAGCTCCTCTACTGAAACTGAATTGAAGAAGCCGAAGCATCATAACATATTCTATTCAGTTGAGCTGTGTTGTGAGCCTCTTGACTCTTGTTTCGGTAAAACTGATGAACTCCCTTTCATTTTCATTTTGCATTTCCAATTTAATTTAACTCTCTCCACCCCAACTTTACTTTATCTTGTTTTTATAATCCTCCATGAAAACATTTCTACGTCTCTAGATGCTTCCCGCTCCCTGCCTCCTTTTTATCGTATCATCATCATCTTTTTCTAAACGAGAGAATTTCGCCATTCACAATCACTTTCTCAACAAATAATTTTCCAACGAGGACCCAACTAGAGAGAAATTTAATATATATTTTCCTTTTTCTTCCTTTCTCCAATTTACCAACATCCAAATTGTATTTATTATGTTCCCTATTGGCAGCATTATTTATGGTTGATAATGTTGTTCTTTTCGTTGCTCTTCCTTTTCTCCATGTATCACCCCATTTTCGTGCCTATACTATAACTTTGTTGTCTGAATTGTGGATAATGTACTAGGATGGTCCCCTTTGTTGCTGAGAAAAGCATCCAATTAGGATGGCAACTGAGAGCCCTATGAGAATGGTGGAATGCAGCCAGGCTAGTACATGGTTTCCATCAAAGGATGCTTCTGCATTTGAATC
The DNA here is from genome assembly GCA_036250425.1 of Stylosanthes scabra. NCBI lineage: Eukaryota > Viridiplantae > Streptophyta > Magnoliopsida > Fabales > Fabaceae > Stylosanthes > Stylosanthes scabra. The sequence goes on along the minus strand of JASCZI010151084.1, from coordinate 32,793 downwards.
ACAGTTCGAGTTATTCTTCGAGGGCCAAATGCATACTCCACATAAACAAGGCTTCATTCCCACTTGAAGCGGTAGTGTTCCACCATGTATGGAGGGTTCAGTTGCCGCAGTTGGAAATATGTTGCCTGTCAAGGATCATAGCACCACTTCAAATTCTAATTGTTTGGGTAGCAGTGTGTTAAAGAACCACATGTCTGAAGGACAATGCCAATTTGAACCTACTTATGCTGCTTATTGCACCTCTATTGTCAACTTGGAACCCAGGCTTCCTCCGCGGCACCTGCCAAGTCAAACCAGTAGTTTTAAGGACAATCTAGGGCCTGACACAAGGGCCATTCCTGATGAGGCTTCACAAAGCTTGCTAGAAGACACTAGTATACATGGGACAGGGCAAAGGGCAGTTCTTTTGTCAAATCATCATAAGAGCTTGGTGGACCTGATCCAGGTGACACATATACTAAAGCCTTAAGGGCCAACATGGCAACATAGAAGATTTTTTGGTTCTTAAAACAAATAATGATAGTGTTATGCAGAAAGGTTCTCTAAACTTGGATTCTTCTAATTTACTATCAAATGAAGTTCCTTCAAAAACCTTTCCAAGAATTCAGCATTCTGGTGGAAACAATAGGCCGTCAGAAAACCAAACATACAGCAAAGATAATAAGGTTGAAGGATAATGTGTCAACAAATGAATTTATGCACACAGAGAAGCAAAAATCAAGAGCATACAAGGCAGAGGCTAGAAGACACAAACTCGAAGAACAATACTATGTTAGGAACAAGCTAAATCAATCTTTCACAAATGGATTTGCATACCAAATGCCATGTGTTGTGGCACAAGTTATATCTCAAGGGATTAACAATTCACAAAGTTATTTTGGATCACCAGCTCATTGCCATGCACAGTTCTCTCTAGGGATACAGCCATCAATATCTTTTACAGGACTCACTGGTTCCTTGTATGCATCTCCAGCAGCATTTATGACTCCAGAAGACCCATTTTATCCAGATTTTCAGCCATCTGGTTTATTTACTCCACAAAATATCTCAGATGGATATGATATGAATTCCTCCATATTTCTGCCATATATTGATGGATATTCTTCTCAAGGTACCTTGTCTCTGCCTTTTGAAATTGCATATTATCCAAACCCTAATGGTCAAGCTCCCACTTTTTTATCAGGAGAAAGGGTTCCACACACAGGAGAATTTCAAAATCAAATGAAGTTCTGCAGTCAGCACGGATTAACGTTGCAACCTTCCTATGTTGACTCCCATATACAGTATTATCCCCACTCCTTTTATGAGACATATCCAGCTGTTCTTCAACAGAATCAATTGCAATCAAGTAAACCAACTGCTAGACAAACTTTAGATGCTAATGCTTGTTTGGATAGTCAAAAGTTTCAGCCTCCAATAAATGGCAGTGATTTGACCATTCCGAATGTAAGAAATATAGGCATTGCTGGAGGTAATTACTTTGGGAACTCTCTTAATATGGATGTCATCAGGCAGTTCCCTTCCTTATCTCTTGGAAGCAATTCCTTCCTTCCTCACCAATGTGTGAAAGTAATCCTCTAGATGGAAAAAATGAGATGAAGGAGCCTTTAGCTTCCCATGGAAATCTATTTTGTTCTAGTCCCCTAGGTTTTAAGTACTTTGGTGACTCCAAGAAGCAATCTATTATCGAGGAACTGAAACCTACCAGTTTTGAGAACTTTGAACTTTCTGATGTAGCAGGGCATATTATTGAATTCAGGTAATTCTTCATGCAAATTATTCTATGTTGTTATACAAAGTATTATCTACTATATGGATAGGGATTAGGGAATAATGATTTGTTGTTTTATGTCTCAATTAGCATTGACCAATACGGAAGTCGACTTATCCAGCAAAAGCTGCAAAGCTGTAGTGCTGAAGAGAGGGCATCTATTTTTTAGGAAATCCTTCCACATAGTTCAAGATTAATGACCAATGTGTTTGGTAATTATGTGATTCAGAAGGTACAATGTTAAACTTTATATCGGAACAGAAAAAGTTGTACATTTGATTTTCATCTTGCACTTGCATCCAACTTGTGGGTAATTACTTCATGTTTAATAAAGTTTTTTGAACATGGTAGTCCTGATCAGAGAAAGATGCTTGCAGAACAGCTTTCTGGACATATGCTGCCTTTAAGTTTGCAGATGTAATGTTGCCGTGTAACACAGAAGGTATGTTCACTTCTTAAGTACTTGTAAATTGTAGTCTATTTTTCTGTTTCCTTCTTGTATCATTGTTACACAATATATGATATAATCCTCTGTTTAGTGATTTTGATAGTATAGTAGGAATATAGGATGCATTTTAAGGTTTTACACTTTTATATTTGTCACCAAATGGTGCAGTCAAAGCACATATACAGTGCTTTTTGGCTTAGTGGCAGAAAAAGGCCTGAAATTCTTTTGAACAACGTATACGGTACAGAAAATGTAGTTGCAAAGCTTTAGAATGTACAGCATTTGATAAAGGTCCTCTGTTCTCCCAAAACCTGCCTTGCTAAATAAAAAGGGATACGATATTGACAATTAATGTAATGCACTATTCTCGATGATTGTTAACCAACAAGCAAGTGCATCAACTAATGCTTCATCCATTCCTTGCTTCTTAAACTGTTCTCTTCTTCTTTTAATTAAAACTTCCCCTATTTAGTTACATCCCTTTTCCCAAAAATTGATTGCGAGTTGCCTTTGGATGCTTTTTCTAGGCCATCGAAGTTATTGAGCTTGATCAGAAGATACAACTTGTCCAAGAGCTTGATGGGCACCTGATGAGATGTGTACATGATCAAAATGGAAATCATGTGATACAAAAATGCATAGAATGCATGCCAATTGACAAAATTCAATTTATTATTTCTGCTTTTCAAGGTCAAGTTGCAACCCTATCTACTCATCCGTATGGCTGTCGTGTTATACAGGTAATAATAGTTTTTGTACAGCATAATTACTAAAGTATTGTCTAGACACCAATTGCTCTTATTTTATCAATTTCTTGTCATTCGTTAGAGAGTTTTGGAGCATTGTTCAGATGAGCAAAATATTCAACGCGTAGTAGATGAAATCCTACGGTATGCTTGTTTTCTTGCTGAAGACCAGTATGGCAATTATGTGATTCAGGTTGGTCATGTACCTTAAGGCAACTATAACTTGTGCTTGTCCCCTTTAATATATATATATATATATATATATATATATATATATATATATATCTTTTTTCTAATTTTTTCTCTTGATATTTAATTTACAAATTGTAGAACTCCTTTCTTCAATTTTTAGGCTAGTTATTTTTCAACTAATACTGTCTTTCAGCATTGCAATACAATAGGATTTCTTTTCTTCTGTAAGAGTTTTTCCCCTTCTGCTTTTTCTTTTATTTGAATCAAATGCTTGAATTGAAACTGCAGCATGTTATAGAGAAAGGAAGGGAAAATGAAAGGAGTCAAATTTTAAGCAAGTTGACTGGGAGGATTGTGCAATTGAGTAAGCATAAGTATGGATCTAATGTTTTTGAGAAGTGCTGGGAACACAGTAGTGAGATTGAGCGAGATGCTCTGCTTGAGGAGATAATTCAGCAGCCGAATGAATGTGGTAAAAATTTATTGGTAAGTATGATCATCTGCATAAAGGGTAAAAAGGGATGGGACAATAGACATTGTTCAAAACTTATTTTCTGTTTACTGAGTTGGTCTTTGCTTTCTATAATATAGACAATGATGAAGGACCAGTATGCAAATTATGTGGTCCAAAAGGTTCTTGAAACAAGAAATCACAAACATCGGGAAGTCCTATTCAGTCATATAAGGGTACATCTGCCTTCTTTGAAGAAATACACCTATGGAAAACAGGTAGCTGATCCAGGTAAGTTTTCCTAGTAAACTGTATTCTTTTTACAAATTATGTACTGGAAAACATGTAAAGGGATTGGTCAATTGGTCCTCAGTGGAAAATTAGATATTGCCGTATATTAGTAATGAGTAAACTACCATTTTTAATCATGAAAGATCTAAACATTGACAATTCTAACTATGAAAGATGTAAACTAACTTAATACCCATCAAAGATTGGGTTTGTTTAACAAGATTACCAAAAATGGGTAATTTGTTGGGTAGTTTTGTCATATTAATTCAACTTTTGATAGGTATCAAGTTGATTTACATATTTTATGGTTAGAATTGTCAGCGTTTAAATTTTCATGACTGGAAATGGAATTAAAGATAAATGGGTGATTTTTAGTGATATTATACGCAAGAAGACAATGAGTATCCTTGATGGGTTATTAGTGTAGGCATGTCAAATTAAGGGCTATTCGTGTGTGATATCACTTTACCTTAGGAAACTCAGTGTAGATGACCTACTTTCTGGACCATTGCAAGTCAAGAGGTTTTGTTAGTTAGATGTAACATGTTGCAGTAGAGGATTTCCTATATTATTTTTTGGTGTTTGAGATAGCAGGAAACGAAGCGGAAGAGGTTTGAGGTGTCTTGAGTCTTGATACTAACTTTCAGCAAAGATTCAGTGACAATAATGCTTTCATCTTAGCTACTCGTGACACTATATCATTCTTTGCTAAGCTGCTGCCATATAATATACACTGACGTTATCATGTACTTGTATTATATGATGATAAACTGAGTTTGTGTATACATTTTTTTAAGGATAAAGACAAAATTCTGAATTCATCCCAGATGGTATTCAATGTTATCCTACTCTTGGGATAAAAAATACAATAAAATAAAAAAGCATCCCTTTCCTTTGGTTTTCTCCACTCTCAGCTCCAATACTAGATACTATCACTCTGAGGAAAATCACTGCACCATCTTCATCTAGTTTGACCTTGCAGTTTGGCAAACCAAATAGATTTTGAACTTTTTCATTTTTCGTGAAATATCAATAAGGCTCTGAATGTGGAGAATGAATATATGACTTAATTAATAAGTTGAAAAACATGATCTATTGATTATTTATTAACGGTAGGATAACATTGAATATGATTGAATTTTTTTTAAATTAAAATAGGACAATTGAAATTTTATGAACTAATCTAAATCTAAATTTTGATTGAGAATCAAGAAAACTAATACAATATTTTACGTGCCTTTTTTTTTAATACGGCTTAAGTTGTTTTATTTTTTGCTGAGTACGAAAGGATTTCAAGAAATTAATGGTTATGTAATATTTACTTGGGAAGAATTACGAAAGATAGGATACTTTCTTTAGAAAGTCTTCTTGGCGGAATGCATCAAACAAATCTTCTCTATAAATACAAATTCCGAGTTTGTGTTTTAAGAATGAATCCAAAGCAATGAGATATTTTTGTCATGAAAAAGTGTAAATGCAACTATGGTTATTTATTTGTAATGTGATTGTGATATATCGCATCGTTTTCATAAATAAGCTCATTTCTGTTGTAATATGTAATTAAATTAAATGTCTATAAAAATTTATCTTTACAAATAAATGTACAGTAATAAGACAAAAATAAAAATAAAAATATAGATAATAGATTGACATAGTGAAAAAAAAGGGAGGGGACCTGTCAAAGTAGTTAACAATATTTTAATGAAAAAAAAAGAAGGAGAGGGTGGGGTGGGTGGTCAAGTATTTAGCTTTGGTTTTGATTATTCTTCATTCTGGTTTTTGACAGTTGAATTGGTTTGGGAAGAAGAAGAAGAAGGGCAGAGAGTGGTTGCGTTGTGTCCCCTGCTCGTTTGTGGTTAGGGTTTGCTTGGTTAGTTATGATTATGAGATGATGATGATGAATTATTATGATTAAAAAGAAGAATTGAAGTTTGTATGAGAGAGAGAGAGATGGAGTACAGAAGCAACAGCAGAAGTAGAAGCAGAAGGGTTGGTGGTGGCGATGGGGAAGTTGGAAAAGCAGTGATTGCATTGATATGCGGGACGCTTGTGTATTATCACTGTGCATACCGGAATTCGAGCATTGTGTCCCTCTTCTCCGACGTCTTCATTGTGCTTCTCTGCTCCCTCGCCATTCTCGGCCTTCTCTTCCGTCAGATGAACATCGAGTCTGTATCATTCATTCATTATTATTCTCTTCTACTTGTTATTCGCTCTCTCTAACCTTTTAGGGTTTCCTTTTCGATTAGGGTGCCTGTGGATCCATTGGAGTGGCAAATCTCTCAGGACACTGCTAATACCATCGTCGCCTGCCTTGCTAACACCGTTGGTGCCGCTGAGTCCGTCTTGAGAGTTGCTGCCACCGGTCATGACAAGAGACTCTTTTTCAAGGTATCATCATGCACCATCCACATCATCAATCATCATATCAACTAATCAGTTTTTTCTCTCAGGTTATCTTTTCCCTTTATGTCTTATCAGCTCTTGGAAGATTGGCTTTGGGTATCACTGTTGCCTATGCTGGTAATCACTTGCTCCTTTCTTGTTATCAATTGTAAAGAGAATTGCCTTCTTCTCTTAATGTTTAAAGCTTTGAGAATCATTACATCCTTTGACATTTTAACTTAATTGCAATCTACAACTGCAATAAATCTCCACCTTGTTTAAATAGTTAGACTAACTCTACAGATTAATCTATCTATGTAATGTGGCAAGTGCCTTAGAAGTGCTAGTCTAAATGGTTTCTTTTTAACACAATATTGCTCTATCATTACTTTACTATTCCCTTAAAAGCAAAATTTTGAAGAAAAAAGTAAAAGGGGTTTTCTTATCAGTTTTTATTCAATGTGCTTTTAAATTAAAACTACAAGTGTCTCCAAGATTGAAAATATTTTCTGAGACATGTTTCACTGCAAAAGATTCTAGATCACTTTCCCATGAATCACATTTATGTTACCTCTATAGTCTGGAATAACTGTAAACATCCCACATTAAAATGTGATCAGCTTTTCTTTCTTTCCTTTGATATCATTACGCAGATTTTTCCATGCTTTTGCTGCTGTCTATAAACTCTCACATTTTGTTACTACAGGACTATGCTTGTTCTGTCTTTACATGCTCGCAGACTGTTCTCAATCAATCAGCTTGTGTCTTTCCTGGTTACTGGGAAGAAGAAACGACACTAGTGAAGAGCTAGACACCATCATGTAACTTATCCATTTTTGTACTTGTATTTTGATCCAAACGTTAAGTTCACTCTTGCAGAATTTAGAATTGCAGCAATACAGACTAAAAAACAGAAGAAAAGAATTACAATGATATCAATCATATAATTAACCTTGTGCTTGATCTTGACATATAGATTTTGGAACATCAATTTGGTCACGTAATACTTGTGCTTCACTTTACTACCAGGAAAAACGTTCTGCTTTACTTTTTGGGAGAGCCAAGTGGTGGAGATTGGCTAGCCCAGTCTCGTTAGATTTGTTATTGTTTTAATTGTTTTGGATCACCGGTTATACAATTCTGGTTGGTTTTCAATACTCTTTCAATTTCTTTGTTGAGTCGTGAGTGTAGCTGCAAACAGCAGGCAAAATCAAATCCTACTTCTACCTTTATTGCCTCAACCATTGGATCGTCCCTAAATCGAGCACAGGTAAAAGAATTCAAGCCAGTTACGTATACATAAACAAAAGTAGAAGCTATTATCACTGCGTAATAGATGACATATATGATGTGCTATAACACAATACTAAGATTATTGCTTAGGAGTTAACACTTTTTTGTTTTACTTTAACCAACAAAGTAATGGAAGGACAAAAATTAAGAGAAGAAAAGAAAATTTTAAAGAAAAAGATAAATATTGACCAAAGCTGTTACGATAGTCAATGGTTCTTAATAGTATATATTCACCTTATTCTAATTTTGATCCACAAGCATCACTGTTCACTCATATCGCTGAAGAAAAAAGTGAAAAACACATTTAAATCATTAATATTAAGTCAATCAAATCGATCAATAAATATGTCAAGCACACACTGCTTAAGATCTTAGACATAAGAGTTTAATTTTAATGGAGTACCAATCATCCAATAAGATTGTGGATGAAAATTAAATTCATACATATCCAAATCCTTTGAACAAAAACTTGAGAAAAGCTTGGGGTGAGGGGACAAAAGTTCTATTATATTGTAGTCACGCAAAACCTACCAGCGATATTATTTGTATGGTAACTAAAATTAAAGCTGAATTGATACAGTTTGATTAGATTTGAGGTTATGATGGGAGGAAACAGGAAACAGGAAACGGGAAATTTCTCCCAAACTCATCCTTTCACCCTTTTCTACGATGAAAATCTCCATATCAATATCAAAATTTGAAAAATAAAAATAAATAAATAAATGAAAGAGTCAGGCTGACTGGTTAGCAGGAGTGACCAGTCCCTACAAGCTAACCAACTGTCTGGCTGCTATGGCCAAATGGTTATGCAATCCCTCTTTCTTATGGTATTTAGGTCATCCAACTCTCCGTCTCGGATTAAAAAACAAAAAGGTTGA
>JASCZI010151084.1:9547-24328 GCA_036250425.1 Stylosanthes scabra | reverse complement strand
AGTTAACAAACTCATGCTAGCTTCTTCTAGGCTATACAGATTGACACTTTTGGACAACCAGTATGTCCTTCCATGCCTCATAGAACATCCAAGTGATGCCAGAGGATGGCATGACTTTCAAACAACTCGCAGCCCAACCTCTGTAGAGTCCCTTCAAGCCTTCTTCTCGAATCACTTCTGAAAGTGCAGCTGCCATGTTCGGCGGGCACTTACCTTGCAAAGCTCCCACCATCAGCCGTTTCCTTGCCACCTCCAAAGGGAAGCTAATTGTGCTGGCTGTAAAACCTGAGCATGCACGGATGAGCCAGTTTAATACCAAATCATTCTTACCTAGTATAAGGTCAGATTTCAACCAGGATAGATATAGAGATAGAATCAGCCACATACATAGATTAGGATTAAAGCACATTAAGTGAGATGTTAAACATATCAATAATGCTAGGTAACCAATAAAAATTCAGCCAACATAAGCCAACAATTAAATTGGATGTTCTATTTCTTTAGGTTTCAGATTTTCTGTTTCTAAAAAATACAAAGTTGATTGATTGTTGGTTGCTTTAAGTTTCGAATGTTCTATGACATTCATTATGAATGTTCTATAACCAGTGGTTACGGATATTCTAATTTTTGTTGGCTGATTTATTGGTAAGAAAAATATTGTTTACCTATATTTTTCCTAAACCTATTGCTTCACTATAATGGTGTCCATCCATCACCCAAAGCTGAAAATTACTAAACATTGCATATACTCTCTCACCACTCACCATTCCCAACTACCTTTGGCTAACTTTTGCATAAATAATGCAAAGTCTCAAGCTATCATCATTCACTTCATACAATATGATCATGTGTAAGACAGGGCAATCAAAAGAAAAAGTGGAATGAAGTAGCAGAGCTTCTCTGACCTGCTAGAGCTCCAATGACAAGCATCTCCGGACGATTTAAAGACTTCTTATTTTTTGTCTGGCAGTAAGATTTCTTTATTGTATCATACATGAAGTAATAACAGGTGCTGTACGGAAGCATGCCAATTAGAGTAGGTGATATACCGGCATAAAAAGCACCAATACCACCATCTTTATAAATATTTCTAACTGCAATGCTCAAATTAGGGTAGGCTTCAGGACTTACAGTCAAGCGATCCTGCGATTAGAAGTTTAGGAGGGGTCAGAAAAAGTAGAGAGCAGAGCATGAATGTTTCAAGTTTGATGATGGGTTGCTGATTGAGTACCTTGAGAACCTCAAGAGGATGACAACAGAGTGTGCTGGCAATTCCTGCAGCTGCACCAGCGACAGCAACAGGTGAAATCCAGGAGAAAGACAAGTTGAAGTTGATGGAACCTAGCTGCAACTTGGGGCTTTGTTCCTGTTTCCATTTGTCTTGGAGGGATGTCATTGAACGTTTTACACACTCGAAGGTACCAAGCTCAATAGCCTGAGTAGGAATTATACGAAGCATATTGATGGTGTTTCCAGCCCACAATCCTTGCCAACCCTGCTCCTCTATAACCTGAACAAAACTACCAGAGATATTTTTGGAGCCAACACCAACCACCATTCTTGTCCTGATGGTCTCAAGAGGGGCAAGTACGGCTTTAGTCATGGCTCCTGCTAGCGCCCCGCTAACAAACTCGCCAACCTCCCTAGTCCCCACAAATTCCTGAAGAATCAAAGGCTTTGGAAGAATGGCATCGAGAATAATAATAATATAAACAAACAAACAAGAGTAGAGGGACTAACTCGGAAGGCGTGGGCAAGGTTAGGTAGTTGAAAGGCGGAGTCTTTTCCTTTTTCGGGTTCCATAATGATGGAGACATCTTTTGGAAGTGGAAGGGGAAGCAGCATCATGCTGTACATGTCTCCGAATACACCCTGCTTCTTCACCTTTTTGTGCTGTTCCTGCAAGAAGAAGGATGTGCTTGTTCGTAATCGTTCCTAGATAGATAAACGCAAGAAGAAAGAAAAAGGAGAAAAAATCGAAAGAGAGTGAGTGAACAGACATGCCTGAAACTGAAAGTGAGAGTGAGAGGGGATTTTTGGCGACATCTTAATCTTAGATCAGAGGAGTCGGAGTCACAGATATTTTTGTTTTGGGGATTTTGCGGAAATATCTAATATCTAATGTCTATCTATGTTTTATAGTTGCATTCATATTCTATCGGGGGCGGGGCGCTAGGGTTGAGTTGCTTTGAATTGGGCGTATGATTATTGTTAGAGTTATTGATTACATTAAAACTTAAAAGCCTTAATAAATAATAAGGCTATGGATGGCGCCATCTACTTCCTTGGAACCAGCTCTTTCAGTTACTGCTTTCTTTTGGTATCAGCCTATCAGGTATGTATCTACTCCCAGTGACCCACTCCCACCACTCACCCCGCTAAACTTAACTTCACTTCCACCTTTCTCCTTACTCTTAACCCTAAACCCAAACCCAAACCCCACATATTTTCCTTCCAAATATCCATTACTCCTTCCTTTTCTTTTCTTTTCAACATATTTTACCAAAATCGAAGCCCTCTTTCTTCCCAAATATTCATTACCCCTTCCTTTTCTTTTCTTTTCAACATATTTTCCTCTTGTCTTTTTTTTATGTCTCTTCTTAATTTTCAGTTTTCACTCGACAACTAGGCTTTTTTACTTCCTATAAATATGCTCAACGTTTCTCTTCTTTCAAAACCACCTTATATAACTATGCTCTCCAATGGCGTTAATGCAGGTGCCGATGGGAATAAACTAAGGATACGGATGTGACTTAACTGTAATGCTACATCATTTGTTTGTCCAATTAAATTTAATTAAATTATTAATTTGAATATTTAATAAAAAATAATTTTAATATTAAATAATATAAAAAATAGCATATAAATAATTTTTTATTTAATATTAAAATATTAATTAAATTTAATTAACAAAATAAGTATACGTTTAGAATTATTGACTAACTAAGAACAAAACCATACCTTTTCGATTTTATTTGTTTCAACAAATGAAATTAGTTGACTTTTTTTTAATTGATTTTGTTACCATCATTTATTGTTAGAAAAAAGAATGAAGTTTGATGATGATAAATAATGAGAATAAAATCTGCAAAGAAATTATGCCCTTAAAAACGACTAGAATAATAGATTTTGAAAGAAAAAAAAAAGATAATAATATGAAAACATGGATTTGGATTATAGTAGGTTAACATAAAAAAATTAGTCACTAAATTAACAATTAATATAAAATATATATTAAAATATAAAATACATATTTAAAATAATTTAAATATATATATTGCGAAAGATTGGATAAAAAGGTCAAAGGTGTGGTTAAATAATTGCGTGCTATGGTGCCTATTGTTTTTGGTGGCTACCAAGGCTATCATAGCTGAACCAATATGCATTAGCCATGTGATGCAGGAGTTGTTGACCATAGTTTGGAGGGTAGTGTCCTATGTGGTGGTAACTTTATTAATTAGGAATGGTAAAAAAATTAAAAATCTTTGATTGCAATTAGTTGAGAGTTTAGATTTTAGTTAATTAACTGAAAAAGTTGACGGGCACTGCAAAAGAGGCATTTTCAGCTTAAAAGAAGGGTAAGTTCCCGAATGTCATTGCCTTATTTGAATGTGTGGATAGTGTTATGGAATGCTGATTTCAGGAAATATGTAATGTAATGAGTTGTATAAATTCAATGGTTGATTTCAAAAATTAAATTGGCCGTCCACCACCCACATATGCCACCACACTCCCACTCCACGAACAGCAGCCAACCGCCAACCATCCCTCGCCACATTATTTACTCTGCCGTTATCCACCTGCTTCGTTTTCACCAATTCAACTTCATTTCACCCAGCGTGGCCACCACAATCACCGAAATTACATCGTACTTTTTCTTCTTTAACATGCTCCTCCAGCCGGCGTTTTTCCTTTTGCTTCCCTAACCATTTCAACTTCACAAATAAACCCCTTAAAATACCCTTGCATTACCAGAAATACCTTCGTGCTAATTACTTCTACGTAATCAGATTTACACACTTTCACTTAATTGTATTCCATGTGGCAGCCACTAATTTACTCACCAGTTAAATATATCTGAAAAAAACTAACACATTTTAACAATGACGAATTTAGGGGGCTAAGGTGGCCATGGAGCCCCAGATTTTTTTTTAAAAAATTATTAGTATCATTATTAATATGTGTAATATGTATATTATTAACTAATTATACATTAATATAACAGACATAATAAAATTATATGTAGATAACTCAATAAGTATAAATATATTATGTATAACAATAATATTAGGTGTATATTCTTTTGGCTAATTAAGTTTATCATTCAAGTTATTTATTTTTATGGCCATATCATTTTAATGTAAAATAAAAACTTAAACTATTTGATATCGAAATAGTATTTTATTTGACATAAAAATAAATGACTTGATTGAATAAAATAGATATATACTCAGTATTATTGTATATATAAATATACTTAATAAATTTGTTCACTCCTGGATTTATCTTCAAAAAAAATATAAAATTATAATTCTTTTTATAAAATTTTATTATTCCATGTTTGACAATGCATTCTTTATGAGAAATTTATTAAAATAAGATGTCAAACAAGATGAAAAACAAAATTTTAATAGATTATATACAGTAAATATTAAAAAAAGATTGTTTCAAAATTCAATTCAAATATGATAATTAATTATTTTAGTTTCATGAAACACCATCGAGCATGACTAAAAGTGCCAAAATTGTAAAATATGTTGTTGAATGTTAATTTTCATCTATGTATAAATTATATTTTTAAAATTTTGTTATATTATTTTTAATTTATTTTATGTTTAATTTTAGCCCCTCTCATTAAGCTTTTGGTTCCGACCCTGCATTTTGAGATGTTTGGTTACAAATTTATCTGGGTCATCCAACATTTTTTATAAACAAACTATAAAATAAACGTAGAAGCAATAATAAAATGAATTATATAATTTGAGCAGTGAACATTGAGCATGGAGCAAGCAAGCTATATACATATGCATCTTAATTAATTGGAACACGCAGCAGCCTTGTTACACCTCTCCATTCCATTGAATTCAACGAAGAAAAAGATAGAGAGAGAAATAGGAGGAGAATATCGATTGGAGATGACGGATTCAAGGAAGTCGTCGAACAAGATCAGGGACATTGTTCGGCTTCAACAGATCCTCAAGAAGTGGAAGAATAAGGCTGCAAATCATAATCATTATAGTAATAACAATTCTTCTACTTGTGGGAACACTGCTAGTTCTTCTTCTGGATCTGGCTTTGGCAGTAGTAAAGGCATCAAGTTTCTGAAAAGGACTCTGTCATTAAGCGAATTGTCTTCTTCTTCTTCTTCTTGTTCGGGTGAGATGGCTGTCCCAAAAGGGTGTCTTGCTGTTAGTGTTGGTGTTGGGAGTGAGGTGAAGAGATTCGTGATCCCAACAGAGTACTTGAGACACGAAGCATTCGAGATGTTGCTGCGTCAAGCCGAAGAAGAGTTCGGTTTCCAGCAGGAGGGGGTCCTCAGAATCCCATGCCAACTCTCCCTCTTCCACACCATACTCGACCTCCTCCAATGTAATAACAATAACAAACAACTCTGTTTAAACTTGCAACAACAACAACAACAAGAAGCAAAACAAGTCATCATTGCTCCATATGCATCGTCGGATTGCCAAGTAACTAATACTACTCCCACTCATCCCGATCAGATGTATTGCACATGATCGCCATTAACAATCATAATACTCTCTGCTTCTCTACTATTACTAATTATTGTTTTCTTTCTTTCTTTTCATTCATCTTCACTTCATTACGCACATGCATGTTTTGCTTTTCTGGTTTTCTTTTGAAAATAATAATGAATTAGAGCAGTAGTTGTAGAGAAAGAAATGATGTTGAGACTGTTTATGATGAATACTAGCCTGACAATGCTACGTAGTAACAAGAGTAAGTATGTCGTAAGACATTGTTATAAAGGATGATCACCTACTCGGCTACTCCTATGTATATATAGCTATGTGTCCCTCTGTGTAAACTCGACTCAATCAATATCAATGCACATCAGTTTCAGTTTCCTTTTCTGTTTTCTATAGCTTTTCCTGTTCTTCAAGAATCTGTTTCTAGTATCACAGTTATGTTTAGCTTTGCAGATCATACCTTGCAGTCAGATTTAGATATAATATGATCGGTTATACTTAATTACCTTGTCATTTAATTACTTTAATTTGTAAATGTAGCACGTTACACTGATGATGTCCTCATAATTATAAATTATGCATGTATGATTAATTGATTATTGCTATAATCTTATGAAAAATAATATTTACACCGTACACACTACACACCTCTTTTTATGTTTAATCATATAAAATACAAAAAATAATGTTTACATCACTTTTCTTACACTTCTTTCTTACATCTTTCTTTTATGATATAAAAGACATTTTTTTTTTTTAATCTTCTATCACTTTTAATAAATGTATACAAAAAAGTATATATAACACAAAAATAAGTACATAAAACATATACACATTATAGGTAGCTTGACTGCATGAGGTTGTTGATGTTGCCTCAACATATAAGAATGGTCTAATACTTTCCAGGTGAGGTGCGGTGCGGTGCCGCCGGTGCGGTGCCTTAATATATTTATTACAGAAAATTGCATTGGTGATTGAGTCGGTGATATCATGACATTGAATAATATAAAATGGCTGGTGGGTTATAAAATTAAGAAAAGTTAGATATGCGTTGCACAACGGCAGCGCAGTGTCCATCAAGATTCAAGATCCGAAATTGGCGGCGCTTACCCTTAGCTTCCACTAACATGTGCCAGGTTCCAGGGTCCAGGGTCCAGGCAGACGCAGACTCCATTTCACTTTGGCATCTTAATTATTATTTAGTTTCCATAAACTAGTATAATCTGATGGGGAAATATTAATATGGACATGTATCTAATTCTAATAGATGAAATTGAAAACTTACAAGGACACAATTAAGTGATGAATTCGTTCTAGCTGTTACTGGACAGTGGATAGGGAGTTGGCAAATGGCAAATGTCAAGCCAGCATAGAAAGTATCTTGTTGGAGTTATTAGAAGAAGACGCCATCCGCTGCCTTGCAAAACACGTCGTCAATATTTCCTCAAAATGGTCTTTGTCGTCGCAGGGAATTTCAAGAGCTCCTGCTCCATGATGGTCGCACCCAAACTCCTCCTCCACCCTCTCCAGCAACACCCTGAACTCTGGCATCCCCAAGAAGCTGATGGGAATCACAAACCTCCGCATCTGTGGCCCCACATACACTGCAACGTATCCCTTCGGAACCTTGCTGCTGCTGCTTCCATCGGACGCCAGTAATGGCACCTTTCCGTCGCGGCGACTGCAAGGGCTTCCGAGTCCCAACCTCATAATGGAAATGGTTGCAAGTTTCATTCTCGATTTATGATAAATTAATTAATCGATTAACACATAGGCGAAGGAAGCGGGATAGCTTCTTAAGAATTGCTGGAGGGAACTTATCAATCTTTTATCGGAGAATGAGAATGAGAATGAGCGGATTTAAGATTTAGGATTTCCATTAATTGAATTTTGATATAATAAGACCCTATAAATATTTCTCATCAACTCGGGGCCGACCATCTTATAGCTCACCGTCGTCCATGCAGATACTAACGATAAATACACATTCATACAGCTATCATGTCTAAGTATCCATAAATTATATGATACACCTTGCCCGTATTATTAGGATTTGCAAATCATTATATTTTCTAATATTAAAATTTTAAATTCAGCAATTAACTACAAACTAAATCCATAAGCTAATTACATAGTTGGAAGTGAATAAATAAGGAATCTTTATTCATATGCATCTAAACAAATGGAAATATCTTGATTTGGTTGATAGGGAGTAAAAACCAAACAAATTTATACCTAAGCAGAGGATAAGACCTCAATGGTAATATATTCGAACCTAAGGTAAGGTGTGACCTTTGCAAAATGATAAGCGTAAACCTTGGTGACTGCTTGAAACTTTCTACCTAAATCTTTCCCTCGCAGCACGTATCACATGACTGTTGGGTGTTTTCGCACCACAACAATGTTTTAGATTCATAAATTAGAGCTAAAGAGGCTACTCTGTTTGAATGACTCCCAAAGAGGCACGTCTAAGCTGCATTAGCCTAAGGAAATGCCATCATCAAAACCCTACCATTTTCTGTACTTCCATAATAATAGTTATAATTTCTACTGCAGATATATTCTTGTGGACTTTGATGACATTATTTTTGGAGTTACACTACATACCTTTAAATTTGAATGGCAATGCAAAGTTTTATCTTGCATATCGGTTGACAAGAACCTTAGCTTTATCCGGTGCGAAGAACCGAGCCTGCACAAAAAAATGTGGATTAACAATATACAATCATTACATGTATAAGTATAACAACATTAATCAAAACAACATTTTTAAAATCATTGTTCTCATATATTTGAAGAGTACGTACATGTGTTTCGTTTTTAATATTTTCTCAACTACTCCAATCATGCAAATTTAGTAATTCACAACTTACCTGTATGAACATCCTCTCTGCATCTCCAATATTTTTGTTTTCTTTTAGGATGATTCCCTACAAAAGTACAACTTCATATTTGAATGCATGACTGAGACAGCAAATAAATTTCAGGTGAAAAATGGTTGATATAAGAAACATAACACAAAAATCATAATATATTTTTCAGAGTGTCAAATGAAGATTATATTACTAAAAACTCGTACTGATAAATTCCAATTTTATACACATGTTCATTATAGAATCGGTTTTATGCACTATTGGGGTAAAAGTTTTTACTCAGTTATCCAATCATATATTTAAATGTGATGACTACTAACTTCCTCAAATGTCACATGCATAGTGAATGAGTTATATTGTTAGTTTACAGTACGCAGCAGTTTATTATTTATACTGCCAACTTGCAAAAATTATATTATAGTACTCATCTCTTTCTATTATGTTATGTCTTTAATTTGGTTTACTGCAAGTAGAAATGATCATAAGCTCCACGATTAGTAATAATAGAGAAGTTACAGACCTTAGCTAAGTATCCACGGAAATCATCAGGATGAGTTGATATGAGCTGATCATACACAGCTACAGCATCACTGACATGTCCCCAATCTGAATAGGCTTTCCCAAGAAGTAATTCAACCTGAGTATTTCAGAATATGAGAGGAGGGAGAAAAATGTAAGGAAAACAATGCAAATATACACATTGAGTGTTTTCAATGTGTGAAAAAATGAGTAACATTAAGTATGTACTATAAGAATGCAACTGCTTCACCAAGAATAACAAAAACACAGGTAAAAGCTAACCAATTTGCTAGTAGCAATTGATACCATTTTATTACATTGGTCCATTTGGCTATACAAAGGAATTTAACATTAGAAGTCATTCCTGTGGTACTTTATGAAAAAGCAACTTTTTTTTTTTTTAATTTTTACAACAAGTGGGAGATCATTTAAAAGCATCCCATGTTGTTAAAATTATCTTCACAATTCGAATATTTCAAGAAGGTCTATAGTTTCATTCTGACAAAAATCTTTATTGGTTCATGTAACAATACAATTTTTATATTTCTGTTTCTTTACTCTTCAAAATTTGTCCATCTTAATTTTTTATTTTTTTCTGGTCTTGGGGGTTATGCCCAAAATTATCTATTTCAGTAATTTGCAAAAGAGCAGGAAAAGAATATCACATCTATTATTTTAGAGAGTAAGAGTTTACTTGGACTGGATCCAGCTTCCCTGTGTTCAGTGGGCTGCCATCAGATTTTGGGGTTTCATTTTCAGAATTCATGCGCTCACGACAGGCAAGAAGAAATTGAACAGCCTGTTGGAGAAATAATGGGAAAAATAAATCTTATTTAAGTCAGCTCAACACATACACTAAAAGTCTAAAAGCTGTGTAAAACATGACTCCATATTTCTACATAACATAAGCTCGACGACCCAAAATGACCATATCATGAAGACAGACAAACCTGCAACCCATTATACCTTTTCTTCTTTGTTCTTGAGGGGAAGGGGGGGAAGGATTTAATTCTCTACCACAATAAAGCAGTAGCGAGAGAGAAAATATTGGTCTCTACATTTTTACTGATTTTAGTTTGGCCTTAATAATTTTATTTTTTTAGATTTCAGTTTTTTGTACCTAAATGTCATTAATTCGGACATTTGAGGATAGCTCTTTACATTTTTTATTTTGAGTGCATTGTCACTAATTTGAGTAACTCATGCATCCTAAGAATCCACTACCACTGTCATGATGACACACCTCGTCTGGCTTTTTGGCAGCAAGTAACGAATTGGTAAGGCCACGCAGAACTTCAAATTCGACATCCTTAGACACCTGTCATTCACAAAGGCCATTTACGTATTAATTCCAAATGGAATTTAAGCCGATATACTTAAAAGTTTAAACTTGTAGTTCAAGAGGGTGTGGTTGTCCTTTAGTGCAAGTACTAGGTGGACATAACAGATACATTGCATTTATTAAAATATTGAACATATTATGACTAGTGAAGAACTGAATATAGAGCAATGCTTTAAGAAAAGGTCGAAAAGATAGGAATATAAGTACAGATATCATAATTTATCCCAAGTTCTAACCTAAATCATTGGTTTCCTCAAAATACTAGATTCTTCGTGACCTTTCTAGAAATTAAGAAGTATTTAGTTCACATAAACATCCACCAGTGAAGAGCAGTTGAAATGTTAAAAGTCTAACTAACCATTGCTGAACTTTTATATGCAGCAATACTCCCTTCATAATCTTTAAGTTCATACTTAACTTCTCCAAGCAAACGGAAAACATCAGCATCATTTGGTTTTTCCTTGGTTGGAATCCACCAAAAGAATCAGTTAAACAATTAAATAAAGATCAAACAACATAATTTATGCAACGTTTCACAATATATCCATGGTCAAAAGATTATCAACCTTTGTTAAAATATCAAGTAGAGAAGCAGCTCTTGTGTATTCCCCTAGTTCTGCCAAAGTTACTGCAGCTCCCTGAAAATATTTTCAATGTACCTAGACACACATAAATGAGGAGAAAAGAACTAACATCCATGGCTTACTTCAAGAGCAGTTGCATCTCTTGGGGAGTTCCTTAATGTTGCTTCAAATTCCTTAAGTCTACTCTGCCATACATCAGGAAGTACATATAACTATATAAGATGGGCAAAGAGATCAAGGGGAACATGGCATAATAATAATATATTTCACTGATGACACTATGAATAACTGTGATACAAGATACCAATCAAACATCTCTCCTTGTGCCAAAGCTATGCCTGTGAAAGGACAACTATATGCTTTCAGTAGGTACATTTCATGTGAAATTTTAGTGAATAAGAATATGTACTCAACAAGTTTATCCAGAAAATGCCTTTTCCTAATGGATGGGGTTTGCTACAATTATCCAGAAACAAGCCAACAACATTATGTTAAGTCATAAACCAAATCTTTAGTTCTTTATAAGGTGAATCTGTCCTTGGAATTCTTTCACTTGGAGATTTTTTCTTGGTCATACTTTTAACTCTTATTAATCATCAAGCAATCTTCCCATGTAATCATATGGTCTAACTAGGACTTATACTGGTCCACTATATGGCAAACCACCTTAGGAGATATTCTATCATGTTTTCCTAAATAGGTAATAGGTGACATCCCTGCTTTCCTTAATGTATTAATATTAAATATTAATGTATCTATTTCTTCCTCATCTTGCCTAATCACATCAGTTGTGAATAACGTTGAAAATGAAGACATGTAGCAATCTAAACTCAGTGAAGAACATTAGTGCCAACTTATTGCCAGACAATAGTAAGGTAGGAATGATACCTGAAGAGTGGCTTTCTCTTTTTCTGACAACTTACTACTCACCGCTGCACTGTCTTCGTCGGGAGTGACACTGAAAGGAAGTACCCAAGACTAAAGCAATGAAATGAACGTGATAAGGGTAAGTGTGGTGTGGACATTCATAATCATTAGTCTCAAGCATAGCATGGTTTACAAGACATGAATTTGTATATGCTGAATCTGATGCAGGATCTAATGTAAATAGAATAGGAACCTAACACGACCCTAACTCCAACCAAAAAGTAAGAAACCAGCTTACTTATGATCTGCTTGTTTATCTAAGATCATTGCAGAGTTGAACAAGAATAATTTGTATCATATAATGGTTCCACAAGCAATTGGCAAAACAAAGCTATACAATGTAAAAGGAAAATTAACAATTAATGGTATGAAGCCATGAGCTATACTTGTCCAGTATTAAGTGTGCACATGCATACCTTCCAGAAGGAAGAAAATCTCCAAAAGCAAAAACGAGACCGAAGACCGCAACGGCTACTCCTACTCCAATCTGTGTCACGATGGTTATGTATACATATAAAGGAACATTTATACGTGGTAGAAAAGAAGTAATTTTTACCTTGGTAGCGAGGCCAATTGTCTTCTGGTTCGAAGATGGCGGTGCTGGTGCATCATAGTCAATGGGTCCAAACTGTTTTTGATCGTCTGCTTTCTTTTGTTCAAGGGCAGACCTGAACAGTGTAGCAAGTTCCCAAATTTGAGGTAGAAGAATTAGCAAACGGTTTTTTTTTTATATAAAAAAATAAAAGAATGAGAAGAACTAAAGTTGTACCTTCTAACTGCTTGAAGTCGCTCCTCAAAGTCAAGATCGAGAGTATTGTTGCGAGAGTTGCCATCGAGTTGTGAACTTAAACGGGGTGCGGGTGCCTCTGCAGAGAAAAAAAGCATCGAAAGTTTGATAACTACGTAGTGAATAGTGAGTAGGGAATAGAACAGGAAGAGAATTGCAATTACGAGTGGATGGAGGGCGAGATGTTGATCCCCTGCTGCTGAGTCGAGATTGTTAGCACTTAGCATCTTCTACAAACAACCATCTCAATAAAACAAAACGAGGGAAACAGAAAGACCTTTGCTTCGACACCAAACCCTTGCCCTTGTCATTAACAGCTTCGCCTTTGTTCGTCTGAAATGAAGCAACGAATGAATCAAAGAAGAAGAAGAAGAAGACGAAAAAGAAGCCCTACCTTAATCCTGCTGTTATCTCCAAGGCCAAAGCCACGGCCTGGGCTTGGCTTCGAATCGGAGCAATGTATTCTTCTACAATGGAAGTGAAAGTGACACCAAAACGTTCCGCTGCTTCTCACGGACATTGTCCACATATTCATATTCATCCACCTATCTCTCAACTCTCAATGCACTCACTTCATTCAACTTTCCAGCACACTGCACTGCCCATCCCAATCCTACCTCCCATCATCTTATTATGATTAATACCAATAACCGCCAATATTACCCATTTAATATCCACCAATTATGACAAAAATTATTAGTATTTGGAAAACTGTAACCAATATTTTCCTAATGTGCACGTTTTATAATTTACAAATATTCTATTTTTTATTTTTTATTAGTTGATTTATTAATTAAAAAATATTAGTTGTTTATGCTTTTTCATTTTGTAATCCTAGTTTTATAGTCATAAATTGTCTAATTATATCAATTTCATTCAAATTTTATGAAACTTGATTTTTTTTTTTCCTAAACAATTTATATTTATAAGTATATTATAACAATCACGACACTAATTCCACCACACCCTCACCCACAGTTCTATAAATCTTTCATCTCTCCCCACCCGACCTACGGCCACCGCCACCTGACCTCATCCCATCCCAACCCAACTCCCTTTCACTCGCACCATCATCCTATTTTCATTTCCGCTGTCTTCGATGCCATCATTATTGTTTCCTCTACCTTTCTCCTCGTCATTGCTCTTGCTTTACCTCTTGTCACATAACTTGATTTGTGGTCAGACTTTTGTTTCTCAAATTATTTTGGGCATACTTTTTGTTTTCTCTACTATGATGCTTAATTGAAGAATTGAAGCGCTAAAAAATCGGACATGGCAAAACATATCCTTTATTGCCACGTGGGGATATTTTTTATAAATTTTTTAATTTTTATAGTACAATTTTTTTTATCAGTCATTTTTAATATTAAATATAAAAAATATACATAAAAATTAGTACATAGTACATTCTTCTTGAAAAGAAAAATATGATCGACAATTCAACATACATGGTGCCATCACCAATCAGAAACCAAAACTACGGTCCTCATTTTCTCATTAGTATTTGTCTATTTCACTCCAAGTTCAGTCAACTAATATTTATTCTCACAAGTGATCAAGGACAGGACAATTCCGCATACATGACGATATAAGACCAGGCACCCAGGCAGGATCGATTCGATGTATCATATATTGATATTTGATATAACCTACCATCCCTTCGTATGCTTCCAAAATTATCAAAATCAAATTGGCCGCATCAAAGATATCAACTCTCACATCACAGGAACACTGGAGCCATTACAAGCGTAATCGTTGCCAGCATCTTTATGAGCACATGAAGCGAGGGACCAGCTGTGTCCTTGAAGGGGTCTCCAACTCTGTGCCATCAGTCCAAAATTACAAGAATTGATAATAGAAACATAGATGTAATGCCAAAGCTGAAAAAGCTCACTATAATATGGCCATTGACATGCTCATGCCATTCATTATTGCAAAGATAAAAATAGCATTTAAAAAAATGAAGGAAAATAAAAGGTTAAAAAACAAAAGAAGAAAATAAAAGAGAGTAAATACTTACGTGTCTCCTGTTACAGCA
>JASCZI010151083.1:153275-165044 GCA_036250425.1 Stylosanthes scabra | reverse complement strand
GTTTTTGTATGCTATTTTGTTTATACAGGGAGTGTCACATACGAAAGATCATATAGCACAAAACAAAGATGATTAAATATTCCTTTTATTTCTTTTATTATTTTTTGGTTCTTTTAGACTTTTTGTTCTTTTGTTTGTTGATAGTTGCTGGAATACAAAATTGTAACTAAGATTCTTATTAGAATCAAACTAGCCTATTGACATTTTGTTATGTTCATTGGTGGCTATGGTTAGCATAGCATCTACTATTGTTATAGTGGACTTGAAATAAAGCTGCTATATCGACAAATTTAAACTTGTTGTTAGGAACATATCTTATTTTGAAAAATTGACCCCTGTTATAATCAAACAGAATCAAGGAACATAATCAAACATGATTCAAATCTTAGCACAATTTTCCTATTATAATCAAACAGAAAAAAGGTACATAATCAAACAGGATTCAAATCTTAGTACAATTTTCATGTTATAATCAAACATAATTAAGGTACATAATCAAACAGGGATTAAAAAGCATCAAAGTATATAATCGAACAGAATTCAAATCATAGTACAATTTTTTTGTTATAATCAAACAGAATCAAGGTACATAATCAAACAGGGATTCAAATCATAGTATAATTTCCCTGTTATAATCAAATAGAACCAAAGATATAATCAAAACAAAATGTAATTCAATTCTCATCAACTGTCATTTACATGCTAAGATTAAAGAGTGCATTTCTATTATCAATTGTCATTTACATGCTAAGATTAAAGAGTACAATTATATGATCAATTGTCAATTACTTTCTAAGACTGAAGAAGAATTTTTCTATGATCAATTGTTAATTTCATGCTAAAACTAAGGAGAGTAACTCAATGATCCAAACACTAGCTTTCCCCCCCTCGACGAGATTGCAACTTTGGTCAGTTTTGCCTTGCAATTACTTTCTCTAAAGTTTTTGTTCCAATAGTTGCATATGGTGTCATTTGTGAAGCTGCTGGTTTCCTCTCTCTTAGGACTCTTGCTTCTGGTTTTGCTACTTCAGGAGTATGCAATGCTTCTCTTCCTTTTGGTTTCCTTTTTCCCCTGACTTTATAATCTTTACATTTCTTCAATATGTTGTATTTTTCGATATTTTGAGGGGCAAACAACATTTCTTCAATATGTTATAATCTTCACATTTCTTCAATATGTTAGCAAAAATTAAATCAAACTATCTTATCTATTTAAAATTTTTACCATAAAAAGGCAAATTTAGAACAGCTGCAACAGATTCCCAAGTAATATCTATCTTTTCTATTGGCGTGAGGAGGCAATATGTTGAAGGTTCATATGCATTTGCCAGTGCTAACAGCAAATCATGATTTGAAGCACAGTATGGGATATTCAATAAAGCTCCAAACCCCATAGATCAGACTTCTTCGCATTGCACCTTTCCTAATATAGTTTGAGAAAGAGTAGCCATCAAATGTGGAGAGCATCTTGTAATCATGATTTGAAGCACAGTATGGGATATTCAATAAAGCTCCAAACCCCATAGATCGGACTTCTTCGCATTGCACCTTTCCTAATATAGTTTGAGAAAGAGTAGCCATCAAATGTGGAGAGCATCTTGTATTCACATAGCACTGTATAGACATAATCAGAGTATAATTAATATATAATCAAACAAAACTCAGTGGAATAGAATTTGGTTTAACTATAGCCTATAGCTCAGTATTGATAGCTATGCAATCAAACAAATATACTAAGCAAATTAAAATAACCGATTAATCAACTAGGACAACAATGCTTAATCAACCGATGAAGATCACACATGCAAGTGAAGTTAGCTATGTTCTTCATTTAAATTAGTCAAGCATTAAAATAATTGTCAATCCTGCATTCTTAGTGAAACATAATTAGTGTATAGTCAAACAAAATTCAAAGTGGAATAGAATTTGCTATCATAATCAAATTAACCTAAAATGTATAAGATTTATTTCATAAAACAACAGCATTAAGATTTAGTAGCCTCTGCCTAAAATGTGGTAGCCTCAAGACAACACAATTAATAAAACAGAAAGCAAAGTGGCTAATATTTCACAGACTAAAACTGAAAATGATATTTATGATTATGATTATACAGTTTATACTACAATATCGTTAAATTGCTTAAATGTTAAATGTACTCCAAATTGAACATATAGGGCGATTGAAGTTCTGTTTGGGATTTTCAAATTGTAAAACAAAGAAACAAGTAGCTAAAAATCCATAATATGGTAGATTAGTTGTTCAGTGATGCATGTGTGTTAATGATATATGCAAGAGGCAATAAAGAAAGCAGGGGAAAAAGCTTGAGTTACCAGCCAGTGATCCAAGAAGCAAATTCTATTGTTTATTTAATGTTAGCATTTAGTTTGTTTACATTTGTTTATCAATTATGAAAAAGAAAATTATGACAGCGGCCTTGTTCTCAAACATAAAAAGAAAATCAACAAAAACATAAACATGAAAGGCAAAATACCTTTCGGTACTTTGTTGGCTTCGATTTTTCATTGGATGATTATTGCTTTTCTTTTCCTTCTGACTTTTTATTGAATGCATTCTTTGCTTCCTTTTCTTTTCTAATTTGATTTGCCCTCATAGTTTCTGACTTTCTTTTTGGTGCAACCTTCTTTCGCATTTTGTATACTATAATCAAACATTATAAAAATTAAGCTATATATCCTGGTTATAATCAAACACATCAAACAAAATGATGAAAATGTTGAAATTATCAAATTATCATTAATCAAACAGAAGCGCGAAAACTAAAAAATCAAATTCTCTATTCTACCTTTGTTTCGGAAAAGCTATATATAAGTGGAGCCAACCCCGTTATTAATTTCTTCCCACTCAATAGTTCAAATCAGAAAAACCTAACCGTCAATCGGAGAAGACGTGAGGGAAGGCGGCGCGACGAACGAAGAAGATGGTAGGCGTGGAAACGGACGAACGGAGAAGACGGTAGGCAAGGCGGCGCGACGAACAGAGAAACGCGGCGGCGCCACGAACTGGAGAAGAAGGCTGAGATTTCTGCAGATCGAAGAAGAGGAGAAGAAGCTAAAGTTTGAGGAACGGTAAGTCGGTAAGAATCTTCTAGATTGTGATTGAGTAGGGTTTTCACTTTTTTGTGTATGCACGTGGAATTGGTTTTTAAGTTTTTGTATTTTTGTATTTTTATACCGTATAAAATACGGTGGTTGAATTTGGTGGCTGAAATTGGTGTGCACGTAGCACAACTGATTTACTTTCTCTCTGTTTATTTCATTTCAACTAAATATAGCTTTATTGACATTATTAATGTGAAAATTTATCATGTTTTACTAAAGTTTAAACTTTTAATGTATTTATTATTTAACCAAATCGTCAAGATATTTAAATTCAAAGACAAAATTATGATTACAAGTTAACACATTAAATTAAAGTTACACGAAATCAATTTGGATTGGTTCTAGTTAGTTAACTCTTCCGTTTAAATAAGTATGGGATATTTAAATGTAGTAACTCTTTAGTTAACAGCGGTCAACAAATACTTGTATATAAAACGCTTGATTAGCTATTAGATTCGTAAGTCGAATTGAAAGATACTATTAGAAATTAAGAAGAAGAAGAAAACAAAAAAGTTAAACAAAATCCTTTTATTATGTTAGAAAAAAGGGAAAGTGGCAGAATTGAAGAACTGGAGAGTATGTTGGGGTGAGGATGAAAATAGAAGATGGGGAAAGGCTGTAATGCATGTGAGTGAGTGAGTGAGCGAGTGAGTGAGTGAAGTTGTTAGGTTGTGATTTGTGAAGCTGAAAAAGGTGGCCTTCTATGCCCACGGACAACAAGACAAAAGTCAGTAACTAATAAAACAAGGGTCACGGGTTGCTTCACTGTTCCTAAATTTTTAGTATTACTCTTTCATCTTCTTATACCTTTTGGTCATCTTTTTAATTTATTTTATTCTATTTGTGTTTGCCTTAATAAACAAATTAATTAATGGACCCAATTGGTGCAGTCACAATTAGGGGTGTATATAAAATCGGATGAAGTCAGGTCTTTTTTGGCCCAGATCGGGTCCAAAATATACCTCAGGTCTATTATGGAGACCTTAATCTGGTTTCAAACCCGATGAAATTTCTTTTTTTTTGGGTCGGATGAAAACTGGGTGAAACCCGGGTGAAGCCGGATCTACCCGAATTAAATTGAAAAAAAAATTATAATCTTCAATCATAATAATATAAGCAATAATACTATTAATTTTAGCCCAAAATAATTTTTTGCAACATTAAAGAATTCTATAAATTTATCCAAAGAAAAAGAATATTATAACTTTCAGCAATAATGTTCAACAATAATTCTCAACTAACATATATTGAAATTATTAATTTTAAATTTTTCTCTTTTGTTCGAAATTAAAGAATCATGTTCTTGACTCATGTAATATAATTAAACACCTACATTTTAATTTCTAGAACTAAAAGTTGGACCGTATAATAGTGGGTCTAGTGGGCTCATAACATATTTGGGCTAAATTTTAAAGTTTGAAGTAACATATTTTTATTTTTTGTGTATAACATAATCATATCGTATATAATTTTATAATTACACTACTATAAATTTTAATTTTTTATATTATTTTTATACTACTGGGCCACCGGGCCGGGTGACCCGAGCCTAGGCCCAGACCCGATTTCATATTTTTATTGGGTAGGTTTTATTGGCTTAGATCCTAACTCGGATTGCTTCAAAGCCGGGCAAAAAATTACCCAAATTTCATCGGGACCGGGCTGGGCCTTGGGCCGATCCGAGCCATGAACACTCCTAATCACAATAACATACTGCTGGATCGGGTGAGACTCGGTCTCTTATCCGATCCATTTCAAACAAAAAATGAATTAGTAGTAAACCGGTCAAAAAAATGGTCAAATCAGCGGTTAACGGTAAATCAATTAAATTGGTTCAATTTTTTTAATAGAGAAAAACTGAATTTTAAAAAATTAATAATATTATATTTTAAATAATTTTATATCATATTTTAAATTATTTTATATATATTTAAGTAAATCGGTCCGATCACAGTTCGTCCTGTCCAATTTTTAAACCATTAAACCAGTCATTTTACTGGTTTAATGATCAATCCAGTTCTAATTATTGGTGCAGATTATTCTGCTAGACTTCCCATTTTCTTTATCCAGTGTTCGAAAACCCCAATATACAAAAAAATTAATTAATGGACTCTACTAGTTCAACAATCCTAAACACGTTTATAATCATCAATTACGACTAGAAGGGTTAAAAGATAATTATTTTTAAATTTGTTTTTGAAAAATTTTATATAATTATATTAGGCATTTAGAGATATAAATACAAATCAAATTAACCTTTTAATCAATTAAATAATTACATGTCACGCTATGTACATGTGTCAGTTAAATTATACGTGAAATGAATGAATTATCTATTTGCAAGAGACTTCAATGTTTAATACTGTAAGAATATTATTGTAATTCATTATGGATGTTATAGCTCTACTGAAGAGTACTTACTTCCTTAATTTTAGGCTTGTTGCTTCAAAGAGGTAGTTTTTTTTTTCTTTTTCCTTTTAAAGGAAGAAACAGTTTCTTGCTTTTATTTTTTATTTTTTTTGGACTCTGTTCATTGTTTTTATAAGTCCGGTTGTTCAAGTAAGTCGAGTAGGTTCGACCGTTCGACTCGACCTCCAGTTGGGTGGAAGAAGGTTCTGCCAATTGGTCTTAGTCTGACTCTAATTGGGCCATCTTCTCTTCTACCCATCTCAAAAACTTTACGTAGCTTTTGAGATGACCGGTTCGGTTTTTTTACTAATCCTCTTGAAACCCATCAATTACATTTTGGGCAAAAATTAGGCTTGCAAACTAAAAACCGGCCGGGTTTTGGTTCAGTTCGACCAACCGATTTTTGACCAGTTCACCGGTTTAATACTGATTTTCTAATTGGTGGGTCTCATGTATCAACCGGACCGTATTTCTGGCCGGTTTCACGGTTAAACCGGTTCAACCGGCCGGTCCGGTCCGATTTTGAAAACTATGGTTATATATGAATCTTCGGTCCTTGTAATAGTATTATCAGTCCTTTAAATTATCTATTAATCCTTATATGTGCATAACAGGGATTAAATGCATTTATTTATTTATTTATTTTAATCTGATACAGTATATATAATTTTTAGAGCATAACAATCAAAGAAAAAAAACTTGCATGATGGATCGAAATCATAAATCACGAATTTTACAGAGACGAGTTTTTTTAACTAAATATTATATAATTCTAAAATAGGTTAAATTATACACGAGGTCTCTATAGTTTCAGTAAATTGCAACTAGGTCCCTATAGTTTAAAAGTTTGTAATTGAGTCTCTATATTTATTAAAAAATTGTAATTTAGTCCCTATTCGAATTTACATTAAAATATTACAATTGTGCCCTTACTATCTCCTTTAATGAGCTTCTTGTTTTTCGATTCTTAATTACGTGTTCTTTTCATGTGAGTCTATGTCAAAATCGTTAACTTATTCATTGCAAATGAGTGCGATTACGATATGAGAGCACAGAGTGACGAGAGTGAGGGAGGGAAGATGATTTTTTTCTTCTTTGTGAATTCGTCAATTCGAGGGTAGTTTTTATTGTTTATGGGAGGGGTAATTTAGTCAATCACAATTTCATCTAGGGTAAAATATGAAATATTCTAGAGAATATTCTGTTACATTAAATGTTTTTTGAGCGGTAGGGACTAAATTGCATATTTTTTATGGATATAGGGACTCAATTACAAACTTTTAAACTATAGGGACTTTGTTGCAATTCAGTGAAACTCTAGGGACCTAGTGTATAATTTAACCTCTAAAATAAGTATAGATAGGTTCTATTTATAATCAAATTATTTAATAAAAATAACCAATTAAGTTGGACTTGATGAGACTCAGTAACAAATCTAACAATGTAACTACCACGTATTGATCACCATTGAAAATTTCATCATGAGCAAAGACATAGATAGGAAAAATGAAAAAAGAAAAACAGAGAAAAAAAAATAGGCTTTTGGCTTTGGTCATCAATATTATAGGGATTAAAATATTATATTTTTAGGAAAAATTCTATAATAAAAGGGTTTTTAGATGAATAGAATGATCAATGTGTATAAATATACTTTTAAAAAGTATTAAAAATAAAAAAGAATTATTAAATGTTTCGGGAGTAAACAAAAGCTCTTACTTATTTGAGTGATGACAAATTATTAATGAGAATTTATGACAAAATTATTTTAAAATATGTGCATAAAATGACACATGACTCTCAGACTGCCTAATAATAATAACTCAAAAAATAAAATAACACATTCTTCTAAATTAGTATTTATTTATAAAAAGAATTCCATCTCTTTGTCATTTTAGTTGTTGACATATCCATTTTAAATTGATAACATCATTATCAATTTAAAAAATATTATGTTGAACACAAAAATATTTATGACAAAATTATATTTTACTATGTTAAGAGTGTTGTTATATATTAACTTGGAACTTAACACACAAAAAAAAAAAAACAAAGAAAAACAATAATAATAATAATAATAATAATAATAATAATAATAATACAGCTATACATATATAGAAGGGATTATATATACTACTTCTAACTTTGCCACCATGGAAAACCAAAGTGTCGAGTAGAAATAAAAAAGTATACTATGCATTATATCAACACCAAGAGTCGAGTAAAAATAATGAAGACTTAGAATTTTAATTTTAGCCTTTTTATATAAATAGAATTAAGAATCATATTATAATTTTATATGATGCAGATTTAGTAGGTCTCCATATATTTAAGATTCCTTTTCATGCTTCTGTGATCGTTTATTCGTGGAGCAGATTCACGAACCCATAATGGATAATCCCCGTTGATAGACGTTTTAATGGGTTATTCTTTTTATGGCCGTAGTAGATGTGGCTTAAATGGTTTAGGAAATGGAATAACATTGTTATTATTACCTTGACGAGGAAATGGGATGATATTTGGATCCCTAGGTGGTGGTGTAGGAAATGGAATAACTACACCCTGAATATGAATAATTGGAATACAACCCTTATCATATTGGCTACCAAAATACCCTGCATACACAATTTACTTTTAAAAAATGTAATACTAATATGCGAATTACAGCATTTTTTAGAATGAAAAGGATATTTCGATAAGGGCCAAAAGAGAGCTTTAATGAAAATCCTTTTGCTTTTAACTATAAGAGCTTTTGCCTCTGTTGAAAAAGTTGTTTTTTTTTTTTATTTTATAAAAAATATATTAAGAAAAAAGTTCAAACACAATTTTTATTAAGAAAAATAGACAAATATCATTTAAGCTTTTGTTTTTCGAAAAGGTGTTTTTCCCCATTGAATTTTTATATTTTTATATATTCGTACTGTTAGAACTATTTCATGGTATATACATATTTTTCTTTTCCATATATATATAAAAAGCTTTTAGTTTGTGAATCTCCGCATTATATGCTGGAGTCGTCTTCTAATTTCTAACGGTTAGAAAGCAAATGTGTCGTGAGTAATGATAGATATACATATTTTTTTCTGAATAAGTTATTTATTTTATAATCAATAAAAAATTATTTCGATGTTAAATAAAAAATTATTTATGTGTTATTTTTATAGTTGAAATATTTAAAAAATAGTATCTTTTACAAAATTTGGTTTTCATATATAAATAAAAATTATTAAATTAAGAATGAAGACCAATTTAGTTTTTCTATACTTCAGAAAAATAAGAACTGAATTGGATCATTATTCTTAAATTAAAGTCGATGAGAACCATTAACAATGAAACTAAAGAGGAAAGAGGAAACTTACCCATAGGAGGTTGGAGAATCAACATATAAGAAGATACAAAAAATGTAAACTGAAGAACAGAGGAAAGATATGGCTTTGAGTTAGTCATAAAATTACTCCTTAGCAAGACAAATGAAAAGGATACTATTGTGAATATGTAAAATGCAGAAATGTAATTTCCTTAATTATATATATAATTTGAAACCCTAAAATAATAATATAAAATTACTCTATTTAACTTAATATTTATAATTTCATATATATAATATTTAATTACATATTTATAACATTTAAAATTATGGGTATGGTATACCTTTTGTCCCTGAAGTTTGTTAAAAGTTTCAAAAATATCCCTAAATTTTATTTTGTTTTAATTTTGTCCCTGAAGTTTTCGATTTGCATCAAATATATCCATGATGACTAAATTTTCAAGAATTTTAAGATAAACTCATTAATTAACATAACATTATGCTTAGCTTGTTTGTAATGAAGGTTATTCTTATGAAATTATTGCTCAATTAGTCTTAAATTTCTTTTAAAAAATTAAAAGTTAGTAGTATATTTGATGCAAATCGAAAATTTTAAGGATAAAATTGAAACAAAATGAAACTTATGAGTATTTATAAACTTTTAACAAACTTCAGGATAAAAAGTATACTTTATCATAAAATTATTTATTTGTTTCAGGAATAATTAATGAATAGTAAATATAAAAATTTGGACGGATTTTTATTATTTTCCAATACATTTTCATAAGAATAATTGAGATGATACCTGTTATCTTCAATATCATAGTTACAACTTGCAAGATAAGCTGAGTCACTTGGCCCATGTGGAAAGCTAAGAGTTATTATTATTATTAATGGTGATTAGCTAAGAGTTAATTAAGGAAGATTATACCATAGGAAGGGGATAGTATAATGTGTTTTAGTGCTCTTTTAGCCGTTAATCTTAAATTGATTTCAATTATAAAATATTTTATGATTAAAATTAATGGCTAAAAACATTGAAACACCTTATACATGGCTTGAATCACTTCCTAATTCCTATACTATATGTCAATATTATCTTTATAGATAGAATGTAAGAAACAAATCCAAAGCTTTATGTTTTGACATGGTAATAGACCATAGACGTTTTATTAGATAACAATATATAATCTAAAAATAGAGAATATTAATAATGTCTATTCGAAATTCAAGGCTTCAAGCTAACAAAGGTGACAGAGAGAGGGAGGATTAAATGACATCAATATCAATTTAAATCAATGTTAAATACTTAAAGACCATAAACTTAAAAAGCAAGAAAAGAAAACACAAAGAAACTTAATAATAAATTAAAGGCTGAGAGGGTGTTTAGCACTTTGAAAGCTGAGGGGGTTTTTGGTGACTTTGAAAACACAGATAAATAGGTGCATATTATATTAGACAGTATATATTTAAGTAATTTTATCCATTGATTTCAATTTGAAATCAATAGTTAAAATCAAATACCTTTGTTCCGGAAATACTTAGAATGCTTCCAAACTTATAAACCTATTGTCCCTGCATTCCAGCCACCAGATAATGATTACCGAGTAAATATATTTTCTTGATCAGACATGACCCTAGTAAACTATCATAAATACAGAAAAATTACCATGAGTTGAAATTGTCATTAAATTTGTGTATCTAATGTTTGATTAAACATTTGACACCATGAATAACACGGTCGGTGAAATACTCTCTCAAAATATATGTACTTCTCTATCTGCTCTTATTGTGAAAAAAAACAAAAAAACAAAAAAGAGGACCGTGCTTCCACTATCCACTGTACATTCCATCAATCTAAGTATACATTTTCACAACCCTTACTCTATCTGAGGATGGATAACAATTCCTCAAACAGGTTGAATGGGAAAATGGTTTGAAAAGAAAAAGAAAGAAAAATAATTAATAATAAACAGTAGACAGAGGGGAAAAAAAGACAAGTTCAAATGATTCAGGTATCTAAAAAATATGACTCCTCCATCTAATTCTTGTTACCAGAGGCTGTGCTCTCATAGAACAAAATGTAACCATGGTCTGTGTTACTGGAATATTCCTGTGATGACCCAAAGAATGTCTGAACAGCTGACTCGTCTATCATCTCAACATTTTCGTCGTCAAAAAATAACCAGTGGTTATGGCTTTTCACAAGGCTAACGTAGTGGCCGTGGTTGGGGCCACTACCGACATGGACAACTACTGCAAAAAGGGAATACTCAATGTCTGCATCTTCGGCGGTATCACTCAGCTTCAGCTCTAGGGGAAAGACAACCCGGTAAGATAACTTCTTGTAGCGGCCAAGCTGTTCGATATACTTGAACCGTTTTAGATGGATGACCAAGATTTGAGGTGGTTTCTTTATCTTCATCCTCTTCTGAGCTTCTTGCAAACTAACATGACAATAGAAAAATTGAAACTTCATTACTAGACCAGTAAAAAGGGCGCGAAATTAAGGCAGTGTGTTGAACATTTTTACACACTTCGTAGTGTAAGCCATCGATAATCTTTCAGATAAGAAATAAGATAAATGTCTAACTTCAAAGCAAGGTAAACTTGTCTTAGATCACAACCATATACCCCAGAAAAAGGATGCATTATAGTATTAGCAAAGAACATAGATAGTATACCAACTTATTTTCTAGCAAAAGGAGCCAAACAGATTAAGCCATTTAAACATATCTACTACACAGAAAAATTGACTCAAACAAGAAGTAGCATGGCTCAGCAATGCACTAAGGGAAATGGTTGAACTCCCAATTTACCTTCAGTAAGTGTATACACAGAAAAAATATCAGCTACTGTTTTCAATATATATATATATATATATACAGCCACAAAAATAATATTCATGCTCTTGAAAATAATACTAAACTCAAAAT
>JASCZI010151083.1:130648-148795 GCA_036250425.1 Stylosanthes scabra | reverse complement strand
TTATTATTAGTATATATAATTTATATGTATATATATTATTAACCAATTATATATTTAATATAGCAAACATAATAAAATTACATGTATCATAATATGTCAATGGCAATTAGCTAGAATTTATATTAATGATAATAATAAAAGAATAATATAAATATATTATATATAACAATAATTTTAGATTTATATTTATTTTATTCAATCAAATTTAATCAAATTATTTATTTTTATGTCAAATATATTATTTTGATGTAAAATAGAAGCTAATGCTATTTGGTATTGAAATGATATTTTATTTGGCGTAGAAATAAATGATTTGATTGTATTTAATTAGGCAAAATAAGTATACACTTAGTATTACTATATATATAAATATACTATATAAATTTTCTTACTGGATTTTTTTCCAAAAAATATAAAATTATAATTTTGTTTTACTTAATAAAATTTTATTATTTCATGTTTGTCTATATATTCTTCATAAGAAAAAACTTATTAAAATAAATGTTGAAACAAGATAAAAAAAAAATTAGTAGATTATATGTTATAAATATTGAAATAAGATTGTTTCAAAATTTAATTCAAACATAATAATCAATAATTTTAATTTCATAAAATACCATCAAGAATAAAATAAGACTAAAAATACTAAAATTGTAAAATATGTTGTTGAATGTTAATTTTCATTATGAATTATATTTTTGGAAGCATTTTAGGTGTCTTATTATGATTTACAGTAATTTAGTCATTTTAAACATTTATTTTAATATGTATATATTTTAAAATTATTTATAATTGAAATCAACAGCTAAGATAATTGGATTATCGTATATTCTAGACCACCTAAAATGATTCTTATATTTTTAAATTTTTTATACATTATATTTTAGTAATTTATTTTATATTTAATTTTAGTCCCCCTCTTATAAAATTCTGATTCCGCCACTGTTCATAATACTAGATAACTAATACAATATTAACCAACAAAGTTAAAAAAAAATTAATTATCCAAAATGTTAAAATTAATTATCCAGATCATTAAATTTGATCATTTAAAATTACTTAAATTGATCTTAAAAAAATTGACAACACATATATTCAAAAAAATAAAATAAAATTGGTCATCTAAAATAGCAAAACTTAATAATCTATAATAATAAAATTGAACATTCAAATTTAAAAAATAGTTAATTCAAATAGATAAAATTAATCATCTAAAATTATTTTAGAACTAAAAAATTTGGCTTTATTGTTCAAATAGTGGTGGAAATATGAGCAAGAAGATTGTCCATTGTGGAAAAAAGTTGTGAAGTCATGTAATAATTTGAATAGTGTGAGTCTGCTTAATGAGGAAGTTAGTGAAGTTAAGGGAGGTGGGGGGATTTGGTCCAATATTATGTCCTTAGGGAGAAATAATGTAGAGTTGATGAAGTTCCAAACAGGGGGTAGAATTAGTTGTTGGAGATGGAGGCAAAATTAGGTTCTGGCATGAGAAGTGGTTGAACGAGGGCTGCCTAAAAGTCAGATTTCAGAGACTTTATGCTTTGACTATTGACAAAGAGTGCACTATCAAAAATTGTGATCTGTGGAATGGTTTTACTTGGGTCTGGACCTTCAATTGGAGAAGATCGCTGAGAGGGTGCGAAGAGGAAAGCCTAGAAGATATGATGCATATACTGTCTAGAGTTAGAGTACATAGAGACGGAGTGGACGGCTTGATTTGGAAGCATTGTGCAAATGGGCAATTCTCTGTAAAATCATTCTTGCAGGTTATTTATAAAAACAAGGAGCAAGGGGTTGATACCAATATGTACAACTTCACAAAATCTCTTTGGAAAAGCTTGGTTCCTCCAAAGGTGGAACTATTAACCTGGTTCGTTGTACTTGAGAAGCTGAATACGAAAGAAAAATTAGCCAGATGTGGTATCATTGATAGACAGATAGGAAGGTTTGTCCTATGTAACTCAAATGATGAGGCCGTTTATCATCTATTTTTTCAATGTTTGTATGCTTGAAAAATTTTGGGAAATATGCTTGACAGGTGGCGTGTAAAATGGGTGTAGCCTGGGAATGCTAAAGATTGCCTTCAAGCATGGATGTCTAATACAGGGAGGACAATTGAATCCAAGAGCTGGGGGACGTGCTTTTTTGCAGTGATTTGGTCAATCTGGAATATCAAAAATGATAAGGTGTTCAAGGACAATAACACAACAATTGCTCAAGCAATGAACAAAGTTTTTATGTATCACAATCTGTGGATGAATGATCAGAGAGAACGCGCCTCAAATGGCAACAGAAGAACAGCATAAGAGATGAAGAGTCTGATGTATTATCATGGTATTTAAGTGTGTTTGTTGTCTATGTCTGTTACTATTTGAGTGTAATCTGTTTTGGATTTCTATTGTTTTTGCTTTACAAGATTTGTAAATCAGGTTGATTTTTCAACCTCTCACCCCCTTTTTTTGGGTAACTTAGTGAGAAAACAACTGATCGAAAAAAAATTATAAAATTTAATTATCAAAAAACTAAAATTAATCATTCAAATTAAAAAGGATAAACACCTTCCAAACTTCAACAAGAGAGAAATCATTCAAATTTCGATTTAACACTACAATCGCAATTCACATAGATTTAGAAACTATAATTTAAAATTGGATCAGTAGGAAGCATTCACATAATAAAATTGTTGTGTAATGTAAACTTATTAATTATATGGATTAGAAGTTAATACGCAAGAGTTTAGAGTTTGTTGAACTTAGCTGAGATGGACTAAACAATTATAGTTAGCTAAATTTTATTACATTATATCAGTAAGATAGTTATAATTAAAGCTTCTTATATAAAATAGGACCATATGAACTCTGAAGTCTAATTGAGTAATTGAGATTCTTCATTCATGAACTCGAAGCTTTTATCACTTGGCTTCGGTTACAATTTTTTTTCAAGATCGTGAGATTCTTCTTCTCACAACTCCTTGAACTTACTATTTGAACATGGTGCGATCAGTGTAGAGAAGAAATTGTGATGAATTGAGAAACTGCAAAAGAATTAAGCTAAAGACTAAAGAGTCTCATCAATGGAAATTTTTACTCAATTCAAAATCATTGTTTGTGATCATATTCGTGTTTCTCCCCTTTTTTTTTCTTATCTTTGTTTGAGACTCATACAATAGAGTATGATGAAATTTACTTTACGTGGATCCAAAAGTCACAAATGAGTTGAATATACTTTTTTTAAAATAAAAAAAAAATTCGCCAAATAATTAAGTGAACTTGTTCCACTTTTTCAAAAAAATGAATATGGGGAATTAAACTAATTTTTATTTTTTAATGAAAATAATTTTTTTTATTTTATTTAAAAGAATTTCCACACACAGAAAGCAAAGTAACATATTGCAATAAGCAAACATTAACAATTTGTTTTGGTTAAAGCATGTATTGAAGTAACACTTGAAATATAGTTTTATTTTTATCTTTTAATTTACGTTATAAAAAATCTCTAAAATACCTAATTTTAAAATATTTATAAGTACAATAAAATATTTTAAATTCAATTAAACAAATTATTTTTTAGTTATTAACCGAAATTAACTGTTATAAGATTTGTTAGTTTTCTAGAATAATTGTTCAAAGAGAAATTAACACAATTTAAGATTTTTTTGTGAACAATACAATTTAAGTTTAAATTTGAATAGAGCAAATTAATTTGGCAGCAATAATAAAGAGAAGATGTGGATTCAAATGTTGTCTGCTAGCCTGCGTTTGTTAGGTAGAACCGGACAGAATAGAACACTGGACAGAGATATTGATGGATAAGACACTAAAAATTAGTGTGTATCTATTATATTTGGCAACAATGGACGTGACATTAAAATAAATCTATTATTGTTAAAATTAAATATAACATAAAATTACATTTTTAACATTTTTAATAATTAAATAAAAAAATAATGAAAAAAAATTAGAAAAGCTAAAGGCAAAATCCATCCCCAACCCATTCCCAATTTCCCATCGTGATACCCTTCGCCAAGATTTTCCCACCTCCAGCAGGCAACAGCCATTGAAGCTAAGCACACACAGATCTCACTTTCACCTCACTTCACCGTGCTGCCGTTACCCGCCGTCTGTCGCCGTGCTGACCTCTCCGGCGTCCGTCATCCCGTCACCGTCCCGGCGCTGTGCCTCTCCTGGTACTGCTTGAAATTTTAAGCATGTTGGGTTGCCATTCTGAGAATTGGTTTTGGTGGCCTTAGTAGCTCATTTTTTGCTTATGGACAGGTCATGCAAATTGTCTGCCCAAGTGAAACCTCTATACATTTTACTGTCATAATGAAAAGATCCACATCACAAGACATTGACCAATTTTTTTTTATCTAGGAGCTGCACCAAAAGCCAGACCTCCATGTGGTCATCACTCATGAAAAGGTTAGTTCACAGGTCACGGAACTATATGGTTGTGAGAAGTGGCTGTGATGGAGGTGAGGTTGAAGGAGGTAGAGGCCACAAAACCTGAATAAGGAAAACTCAGGAGAGGGCAAAATGGTTTTGTAAAGTGAATATGAATAGTAAAATTAATTAAACTTAGTTGTTACTTATTATACTCATTTTCACTTACACCAGGTTGATTATATCGACGAAGAAGCTAAGGAGAGAAGAAGAGGAGGAGGAGAAGACGAGGGAGGGAAAAAGAAGAAAAAGAAGAAAGGGGGTGGCGCTGAAGAAATTAGGTTTCTATAAAAGGAATATAAGAAAGGTAATGTTTGGAATAATGAAAAATATTAAAGGATAAAGATGAAAAAAATTTTCATTAAAGAGTTGTGTTCATATGATAAATTCTGTGTCCTTCATGCTGAAGTGCAGTGCACACAAAAATGAAAATTAGTGGGTTAGAGACACAATGTCTAGTGTGTATGTCCATGCAACCAAACACTAATTAACACACTAGTGTGATTGTCTCAGTGTGCAGTCCATAGAAATCAAACACAGCCCTAAATACTTGAATGATTATTCTATTAATTTTTTTTCTTATTGGACAATGACATCAAGATGTTGGAAACACATATTTGCAAAGCGTATAACTCTCTGAATGACGCATTTTGGTGGAATGTTGGTGATATTTCGCAATCTCTTTGGCACGTTGAGTGGTCTCCTTTGGATAAAATTGGTCAGCGCCTTCTTTAGGTTCACATCAATGAATTATTTTTACTTTAGAGGATATTATGTGGAATAACCAATGGAATTTGCAGTAGCTTATAACTCCCTCTCCCACTATTTTTTGGATGTGATTGTTGTCTTGCTAGTCTTTACCTGCCGAATTATAAAGCTGCAGTTTCAGGTAGGAAATGGAATCATCGGCTTCTCATGTCTACAGTACTAAAGATGGTTATGTGTGGCTTGCAAAGCATAAATTCTCTTGGAATAATTCCGAGGACTGGAGCTGACTTTGAAAGCTTCCATTGCTGAAAAATTTAAATTGTTAATTTGATGTTGTCTTCATAAATCATAATATCCTTCCTACTCAGGCTTTTCATTATTATCGTCATTTGTGAAATTCAGCTTTTTGTTTTAGGTGCAATAATACATTAATGCTCCAGAAACACAGAAATCACTTTTCATTGTTTTTTTGGATGTGCAAAGCTTTCGGGTGTTTGGAATCTCATTGAACCCGCTTTTATTGCTTTTGATGTTTGGTCTCAAAGGATATCGTGAGACTCTACTTTGCTTTTTGCTAGTGGTTTATGGTGGATTTGGCGGAGTCATTATTGCCGTGAGGTTTTCAATCCCAAGGATCCGTTGCCTGCTCCAAAAGTGGCTCTTCTTGCTCGCCAAATGGGTGTTGATTTTCGTGCTTATGGTTTTTTGGCAAATGTTCTTAAGCCTTATTAATTGCCTTGTCTTGTTTAGGAGCTATCTCCTCCAAATATTGTGAAAATTAATTGCAATGTTAGTGTCTTTGTGGATAGAGGGGTTGCTGGGTTTGGATGTCTTATGAGAAATTTGGATAGCAGCCAGATCAAAGGTTGTTCGGATTCTCTTTCTATTTGAAGTGTTTTTCAATGTGAGTTGTTTGCAGCGTGGATAAACTTAATGCTTACTTAATGTCCAAAAAAAAAAACTTAATGCTTACTTGGGAGGTGCCACAAATGTAATTTACTAAAGTGATTGCCTTGATGTTTTCATTGCTTTTAACTATCCTGCTAATGCCATGAAGGTAGCTAAAGCTGGTTTATTATCAAAAATTTATAACATTCTTCTTAGATTTTGGGAACTTAGGATTGTCTATTAATTATGTTAAAAGGGAAGCTAACAAAGCTCCGAATTAGTTAGCTAAGTGGGGAGCTCGACATACTGTGGAGTACACAGAGTGTATAGAACCAGAAAATGATTTTATTTTAATAAAAATTTTAGTTACTCAGAATGATCTTCTTTTTTTTTTGGACCTAGGTTTGCCCAATAGGATCAAATTAAACCCCACCCAACCTGGTCCCTCAATACACCCAATCCCCAACCCTAATTCAATCCCATATCTGAAACATCCCCATCCTCAATCCCCAATACACCCAATTACACATGTCTTATCTAGCGAAAACCTAGGGACCAAAATGCGCCTACCAACCTTCATAATTGCCAAAACACAAAATCAACTAAAATAAACAAAGAATGCAGTTTGTAATTGAAAATGCACATTAAGCTTCCAATCCAAAAAACTTCAGAAATAAGAGAGTAAGAGACAAAGCAAAGGTGAAGAAGAACACGAGATACGGGATGAGTGATGAAGATCAGCAGTCGTGCACCTAGCAACTGATAAGCTATGAAGAATCTATCTTGCTTGACGCAAAGAAGCCATAAATCGGTATTTTGTTCTTCATCTTCCAAACTCTTCGTGTATTGATGTTAAAACCAAGAAACTAGCATCTAATTTCATCTTATTATTTATTTTTTTTTTATATTCTTCTTGCCATGCTAGCCTCTGACATGATGAGATTTCTCAAGGAGAATGGGAGGTTAAAGCTCCGGGCGAAGTCGAAGGAAGAGAAGCTACTGCTATGGCGAATCATGTGCTGCTTGATTAGCTTCTTTGGGAACCCAAATAAACCCCACTTCAGGTAATTTCTTATTCGGTTCTCAAATGTCTTCTAAATAAGTGTTGATTTCTGCTATTGTTGACTTTTATTTTATTGCTTGCACAAGGACTTGATTATCAGACTCAAATAAAATCTTTTCCATTTTTAGGTTATCTGCAAGAATCATGGCTTCTCTAAGTGCTGAGACTTCTGCTGTTAAAGACGAGGAGAATGTTTTGTTAGCTATTGTTGCTATTAGGAGCCTGCTTTCAGAATCTCTGAATACTATAGTTGTTGATCCAGAGCAGGATACGGCAAAGCAGCATCGATGTTGCTCTTTATCCATCCTCTCGGTGGTGGATGTCGGATAGCTTTCCTCTAATTTTTCCTTTCTTGGGTGCTATTCTGAACATGCTTATTTGTGCCTGTGTTTAAATCTGATTCTGTAATCTTAGCTCTAATGGTTGTCAAAATAGGATTAGGTTGCAGTTTTTGGTGAATAAATCTATTTTTCTCCATCCATATTTTCTAAACTAAACAACCTAATTTTCTTCAAAACAAATTAAAATCAGATCCACACATTTCTTTAATTTATTTAAATTATCAGTCATTCATCTTGCAAAAGATCTGACACTATCTGAGTTGGGACTCCACGTCGCTCTTGTCCAAGGACATAAGAGCAAGTAGTGTTCAGTTGTTTCCAAGGACATAAATTAGTTTTAGAAATTTTTTTTTATACAAATTACTAAAAGTAGGGATAATATCATGACTAGCCCTTCATTTGATTTTTGCTGGCAACTTTAAATTTGATAATATATTTCTAAAGATCAAAATTTTTTTTACTTGCAGAGAGGGTTTATCCTTCTTAGGCTCGGTTTAGTAATGCTGTGGCTCTCAAAAAGCGGCAGAACTCTTTGTGCTCTTAAAAAACAGCTAATGGAGAGTCGCATGATGACCGTTTGGTAAAATAATTTAAAATTGTTCTAAAAAAGCAGAAGCCACACATATTGCGTTTGGTAAATCTATTTGATAGTTGCTCTCAAAGTAATAAATTACTACAACGACCTTTTTATTAGTATGTGATGCATTAATATAAAATTAAATATAATTAATTAAGGATAAATTGATTTTTTATTAAAATATAAGGTTAATTGGTCATTTTGCTTTTTGAGGAGCCATATTCAATTTTGAAAAACTACTCTCCTGCTCTCAAAAGCCGGGAGCAAAAACTTTTTGACTTTTTGAGTTATCAAACGCAAAAAGATAGCTTCTACTTTTTGAGAGTAGAAAAAACTTGACTGAAAAGCTTTACCAAACCGACCTTTATTATGATCCATAATCATTTTAATAATAAAGTATCATGATTTAACATAATAGACACCGCTTTTGTTAAACTTCCAAATAAGCTTATCATCTCTACCAATTTTTTAATAGGAGTTTCCAAAATATGATTTCTAACATTCCACTCTCTGACCTCAGTTATTAATTCTTTAACCCTCTTTTTTTTTGGACTTGATTCATTAACCCTCTTGAAACCTTGTTTTATCAGCCTTTGGGCTGTTGTTTGACTTGTTTCCTTTTTATCAAGTCAACCCCCCCCAAAAAAAAAGTCATTAGCTGGCGCCTCCACTGAACTGTAGTAGTGCTCTACTGCTGTTATCACGCGTAAACACATCCACACGTGCCACCCTATTCCCTTTCAATTATGTGGTCTAATTTAAAAAAAATGATAATTCTTTTTGTAACTATATGATAAATTTTGTACTTTATATATTTAAAAAATATTCTGATATAATTAATTTTAATGATAAAAATAAAATATTAAATATGCAGTTCATATAATTCATATATTTTATATTATTTAAATATAATAAAATAATTATATCACGAGCATATATAAAAAAATATTCAATTTTTAAAATAAAAAATAATTTTCCGTGCATCTCACGAATATATCCACTAGTTAACATACGAAGACACCAACAATTATACTGATAATTAAATCATACCCTACGTTAGTTACTTATTAGTTTAGCCCATTTTATTTCTTTCTAACACTAATCTAATCACTCTATAACAAACCCCACACATTTCTTTTCTTCCTTCATTTTTTTTTTCTTTCTTTTTCAACGCCGTTCAATATGTCCAATCCCAAAACACAGTTTCTGTCCCAAGATCCGAATTGTCAGGATCCGAATTCCAATTCGGATCCACACCTCCCTCTCCGCAACCTCGCACAGATCCGAACCGGACTCGATTCTCTCCATCGCTTTTTATCGGAATCCATCGCCTCCAACAACCCTCTCTCCGACCACCAATCCGCCGCCGTTTCCGATCAAATCGCCTCCGCCATCCACCAAACCATCGCGAACGCCTCCGCCCTCGTCTCCTACTCCAAACCTTTCCACCCGCCGGATTCCACTCCCGCCGCCGCGCCGCCGTTACCTAGGGTTGGCCTAACCGCTGGCGTCGAGAAAATCAAACGCGCGTCAGATCTGAAAATCGAGCCGCCGGACAATGACACCGCCACCGATGAGTTCGCCGATGGCGGCAGCGACGACATCGTGGAGCTCGACGCCGTGGAGATCCTCGCGGAGCACGTTCACTTCTGCGAGATCTGCGGGAAAGGGTTCCGGCGAGACGCGAACCTCCGTATGCACATGCGCGCTCACGGGAACCAGTTCAAGACACCGGAGGCGCTCGCGAAGCCGGAGAATTCTTCGTCCTCCGGCGGCGCC
Organism: Stylosanthes scabra; assembly: GCA_036250425.1. Classification (NCBI taxonomy): domain Eukaryota; kingdom Viridiplantae; phylum Streptophyta; class Magnoliopsida; order Fabales; family Fabaceae; genus Stylosanthes; species Stylosanthes scabra. Next base: position 138,997 of record JASCZI010151083.1, on the reverse strand, counting down.
GCCGTGCAGCGGCGATACTCGTGCCCGTTCGAGGGATGCAACAGGAACAAGAACCACCGGCGGTTCAGGGCGCTGAAATCGATGGTGTGTGTGAAGAATCACTTCAAGAGAAGCCACTGCCCGAAGATGTACTCGTGCACGCGGTGCCATAAGAAGAGCTTTTCGGTGCTCTCTGATCTCAAGAGCCATATGAAGAACTGCGGTGAATCCAAGTGGAAGTGCTCTTGTGGGACCACTTTCTCAAGGAAGGATAAACTTTTTGGGCACATTGCTTTATTTGAAGGGCATGTACCATTGCTCGAAGAGGATAATAATAATAATAAGGGGAAGCAAGTGCAGGAGGATTATTATGATGATAATGAGGATCAAGCTGAGTTGAGTGCTTGTTTTTTGGATGATAATGATCATGATAATGATAATGATGGTGATTTGCCTGATGGGTTTTTTGATGATTTGGATGATTTGAGCTCTTTAGGGTTTCCCTTGATTTAACTCTGTTTTTGATTTTCATAGAATATTTATAGGATAGACATGGATATGGATACTATAATCTACAGTATAGATTTTGCATCTGTTTAATTTTGATTTCTGTAAATAATGTAATAAAGGTTCTGAGTTGAGGTATTTGAAATTCTATTTAATTGAATGTTCACTAGTTGAGAAGTTGTGATGGTAATTTGTAGGAACATGGCAAGTAACAATGTTGTTGCTGCTGCATATGTGCATATTAGTAATTAGTGTACTAGTAGTACCCTTTTTTGTTTTGAATTCTTTGTCTCTCTTGTATTTTGTTCATCAGAAAAAACAAGTCCTTTTGGATCCGAAAAGTTGACAACTATCTGGATGCAATTCGTGTAGTTAGATAAGGTTGACATTGAGCAATTGTTGCCTACAAGTCTACAACATTAATGGTAAAGATCTAGCGGAACATGGCATATTTGGATGTTGTACCTTTTTTTTGTAATTTTTAGATAGCACTTTTTTTTAAAAATTTTAGGATAGTTCAAAAGTTTCAACTCAGTTGGGGAGAAGGTAGAAAATTGTTGCATGTGGAACAAAATTGTGTCTGGTAGGGTGTGTTTCGTTCCTCAGAGAGACAGAGGCAGTAGTTTCTGGTCTTGTTCAGTTAATATTTTTTAGAGTTACGAATATTTCTATCTCAGATTAATTAGACCATCAAAAAGTAAACGGGAGACATATTATGTTTCTTTTTTGTGTTAATTCATAATGTAAAACTTAATAGCAATGCTTCTTCTGTTTACCGTTAATTACGAGTTGGGAATCCCTCTTTCTGTTTATAGATTAAGAACAGGAAAAGAATATTGAAAAAGGTTCCATGGAATTATGAGAGCGAATCCCTCTTTCTTTCTATCTATTGGATCTAGAAATTAAATATCTTAAAGGGGCATATGAAGGCCAGCACAAATAGCATCTCACAATGTGTTGTTAAACACTTAGATTCGATTCTCTAGTATGTGAGTGGGTGAGGGAAAAAAGGCAAAAAGCTCCTCTTTGGAAATTTTGTTTCTTGTCTTAAACCTGTTCTTTGTATCAGATCGTCCATTTTCAAACTTCACTCATATATTACTAGAACACACTCACCAAACTCCTATATTCTTAATATCAAGGTAGGTAGATACAAGTTACAACTTTATCAGGGTAGATAGATACTCCTAAATCGTATTACTTGCCAAGCAATATTTCAAAAATGAAATTTATTTGGACCAAAAATTTAAAAGTTGGTCACATACACTAGTGAGTCAAGATATTAGTGGTTGTTAAAGTAAATAAAAAGAATATATTAATGGTTGGTAGGCTCGAGATTTTAATTTAACCGTAATTCAATTGTTTTGTAAATAACCAAATGTTTAAAATTCATGATCTGTATCAGAGAGTTAAAGCTAAATAAAGAAGAACTCAGAGAGTTTGGGAGAAACATTAATATAGAAGAGTTTGATATTTATACAACTAACATATTGGCTTAACTACCTAATACGAGAGAGATAATAACTGAAACTAACTACTCAACCTGTAAGAACTTGTAACTAACTTAACAGAAAAACTTAACAAGGTTAGTTTCCTATACTGTGCAGCATCACTATATATAGTTCAGCTGCACCATCATCTATAATGTCAATCAAATAGTGAATATGAATCCTTAAAATGTTGTATATGCATGTAAGTGAGTAATATAAGGAAGTTTGTGATGTTATAATGTCTAGAGTTAAAGCTATTCACTCCATTAAAAAAAAAAAAAAAGAACTCATCATCATATGACGCCATCTGCTTGGTTTGCGATTGCATCAGTGCATGGATCATCCTTCTTTATCCTTGGTTGATTTAACAATATTCACGTGATTCTTCACCATATAATGACATTCATAATATGAACTGTCATCTGACCCCTGTTTTCTCTTTTTGACATAGTTCAATTCTAATATCTATTAATTATTTCCCATTCATGGTAACAAAAAAGTTAAATAAAATCCTGGTCGCCTTTCTTATAACTGAATTGGCTTGATTTTTTATATCGGATGAAGACATGTGATATATATATATTTAAATATTGGCCTTAAAAATATTTTTATATTGCAATGACTCTATGAGTAGTTTAGAGAAAAATACAAAATGCAATTTAAAAAACGCTATAATAATGCAGACAGCTTTTTGCATGAAAGAGAATTGTGATACAATAATCACATGGTTGAGTAAACACACCAAAACACAATATATATGCATTGCACCAACATCTTTTCCATATTAAAAATAATTTCTGGAATTAGAACGTATATGTACAGTTAAATCATTTATAAAATAATATCTATCCAAATAATATATATTATTTAGATTCATCACATTACTGGAATAGAATAAAGTGTAAATCATACATACACATAAAACAAAAATAACGAGACATTTTCATATATTCCATAGAATAAGAATTTTTTACTCCATTGAACAATCTTTATTAGATGAATGGTGCGAAGGAAGAACTAGATTTACTGCAAGAAGTACGTTAATTTTTATATTAAAGAAGTTCTAAAAAATAACACGATATTTTTTTTAATGAGTAATGTTAGGGAGCCAACTTTAGGGAGCCATATGGAGCGCATGAGTGTAATTAGGGAAAGAGAAAGTTTAGGGAAATAGTTAGTGGTAAAAGAGGAAATAAGAAAAAAGCTTATTGACCATTTATTGGCTAACAAACTATGAACTCCCTAACCTTTCTCTTTTTTAATTAAAGAATGTTATTACCAAATAAAAAATTAGCCACTAAATCATTTATCAGATATTTATATATGAATATATATATAAGATTTAAATAATTTTTAATGTGTGATTTATATTTTAATATATATTTTTTTTACGAATATTATGCTAATTTAGTGATTGATTTTTTTATTCACCTAGTTTTTATTTTATAATAATTGATACCTATACCTATTATAATGCAAATATACTTTTTTTTAACGACCTATAATAATCTACTTATTTCTTTCTTTCCCCAAACACATATTCTTCAACAGAGTTTCATTTTTTAAATTCTATTTCTTTGTCTAATTTTAATTATTACCACTTAATTATTACATTAGCCGCTATTTCAAAAATTTAATTAATATATACTGCATTTAATTAGAGTATTTAATTTTGATAAATTGTGATTACATATAAACATATATTTAATTTTATAACATTACATATTCATGTCAATAAAAATAACTATTGTATATAGCAAATCGTGAATAGTTATTTATTAAAAAACTGATGTGATAAATATTCACGTGCATAAAATTAAACTCTTAATTAAATAGTATAATAAGTTAAAAGCGATGAGTTGTATGTATCCAAAAAAAAAAGGGTTAAAAGCGATGAAAATACAAAAGGATTAGCCACACTATGTTACTCAGATAAGAGAAACAATAATATATAGAATATCAAATTGCATGATCACGAGTGTATTCAACATTCCCCTAATTTGAACACAATCCTACATACAGTCAATTAATTGTGGCTACCACGTTTGATTTTTATACACTCATCACGTGATATTGACATGTAAATATTGAAAATATTTTCCCTCCTAGACTCGTATCTATATAAATAATTTGTAATCAAATCAATCATTACAAATAACTCACAATACAAAATATAAGCATCTTCCATCAATTTGAGGCAAACCAATCTATATAATTAATCATAGCTAGTTTGCCATTTTTTACCCTTGCAAATTGAAATACCATGGCCAAATACTCTTTCAATTCATTTAATTTTATGTTGTATTGGAATCAATACTAGCTTTTATATTATTAAAAAGGTGTTGGTTACCTAGAATTTCTCGTATTAAAATATAATCGTCTTAGTAACAATCCAAGCGACAATGTTGGTTTCCTTAGAAGCGTTGGCTATGGCGGGCGCAAGTGATGCCGGAGAATGCGCGATAGATATTGAAGAATGGGAGCGAAGAGACGTGGAGGAATATCCACTACCTCATTTGCTAGCTGAAGAAGAAGACGAGGACGACATCATTGTTGAAGAAAGGTTCACTAAAGAAAATTATGAGAGTGAAGAGTGTGGTGTCAAATTCAGAAATAATAATCAAGAAAATAATCTTGTTGAGATGAAAATGGATATGAGAAGGCCAAAATTCACGAGCTCAATTTCAATGATGAAGATTATTTCACTTGCTACAATATTATGCATGATCTTGTGGTGTAAGAAGAAGGAAGAGATTCAAATCGTAGCAGCTAGTAGGCAGCAACAATATTAATTTATTTTTTTAAATTTAATTAGAGTTATATATTGTTTCTACTCATTATTCTTTTTTCATAAAATTATAGAAATATTAATTTTAGTTAACAGAATGCTATGGAGTACAACTATTAGATAAAAGAAGAGTTATAGTATGTTGTATTATTATAAAAGAGAAAACTGATCGATCTCATGTAATTAAATAGAACAATTTGAATAATCAATGAACTGCTGAATTACAATTCTTATTACATACATTCTACTATCTTGGTTTCTCACTTTTCATCCACAAGCTTTCTTGTTTATCAAGGAACTTGTTCTTAGTTCATAAATTTCATGTTCAGCTATAATGTTACCCTAGATTATTGATGTTTCATGAAGAGAGAATATAGAGACTTCAAATCAGCCACAATCCTCAAATTGAGAGAGGTGGTATATTCAAGGAACTCCGACAGTTAAATCAATAATTAGTTCAAGAGATATTAGGGTGCGTTTGGGATAGAGACTGAGACTGAGAGATTGAGACTGGGGATTGAGACTGAGATTGAAATATGTTTGTATATTGTGTTTGATTTAAAATTAAACAGAGATAAAGACTGAGAGATAAAAATTAAATTAAGTTGATGGAGCAGAAACAAATGTTAGTATTGAAAATTTTAATATTGATCGAGGATATTTGAGTAAAAAAATATTGTTAAAATTTCAGTCTCAGTCCCCAATCTCTCAGTCTCTCCTAACTGGAGGTACTGAAAATACTAGAATTTTGGAGACTGAAACTGAAATTTTAGTTCCAATCTCTGTCCAACAATTATAATACTGAGTCTCAGTTCTAATAGCTGAAAACAAACACAACCTTAAGGTTAGGGCTTGAGATGAGAGTTGGTATACATTTGGTGTCCCTTATTTATAGTTGATTGCTATGGTGACTAACTTTTGGTGCCTAATTTATCAAAAGATGTTAGAAGTTAATACTTAATTTAAAAAATATATGAAATTTAAATGTTAAGTTCAACAAATTCAGAATCAAAACAAAAAGTACGTTAGAATTACGTAATTTTTTATCGGTTACATAGTGAAAAATATTTTGGAAGAGAAAAATTAGAACCAACTCTTTCCTAGATCCTCGTGAGATTTCTTCTAATTTACGCATAATACAATTAATATTTAATACCATTCAAATTCATTTCCAACATAAAATTCTTATATGCTCGATTAATTTTTGATATCAAATTGATTACTCACTAATCACTTGTCGTCGGTCTTCGTCAATTTTTTTTTTTTTTTTTCTAATGTGAAGTTTGAATCTAAAACCTCCTATAACTAAGAACACAACGCCACGTGAGCTTTCGCTGATTGCTCGGCTCTTCGCCAATTAGATATGCTGTATGTGATTTAACACAATATTATATATAGACGATGCATTATATTCCATTTAATAATGATACAAGTGAATAATAAGTAGTTGCCTTTACATATTTGTAACATAATAGATATGCTATCTATCTATGTGTAGTCAGCATATATATATCTATTGATGATGAGTTTAATTTGTGTAAAATTAAAGTATATATATTTTCTCGAGTTTAATTTGATAATCGTGGAAATGGAATGGAATTTTTTTTTAATTTACCAGCTGATCCGACATGTTATAGCTCGGCCCACAAGAGTTCGAATTGTCGAACTTTTATATCCGATCCATCACTCTCAAACCCAAACCCTGAACCGTTCAAGTATAGTGCCGCTAAGTTCAAACCGAATACATGCAAAATAACCTAATCTGATCAGTTAACAACAAATCGAGTAAACACGTGCTCATATGAACTAATAAGATCCATCTACAACAACTTCGTTTGACTTCAATCCGAACTAATCTCCAGAGCCGAAGAGCTCGGGATACGGCTAAAGAAACCCTAACTGACGAATAGTCAGATAATCGATCTCTTCTAATGACTATTATAAATAAACCTAGCTTATGCTAGGGAAGGTACGTCCTCTTCTCCATCTCTTCACTTAAACTCATAAGTGTATTTCCTATTTGACTTGAGCGTTGGAGTGATTTTGCAGGTCCACCCCTCGCCGTTCTTTGGAGATTTGGAACCGCATTAAAGATTCACGTGGAAGCATAGTTGTTCCTTCCTTGTTCGAGTACATTAACCTTGCAGAGATCCTTTCCTCAAAGTCCTCGGATACACCGAACACTTGCTCACTTCCGCACGAGAACAATTGGCGCCCATGAAATCTAAAGACCAGGTGCTCGATGTCTTCAAACACTTTCATGCAAGTGTTGAAAGAGAAACATGAAAGAAGTTGAAATGTGTCCGAGCAGATAATGGTGGTGAATACAGGGGTCCGTTTGAAGAGTATTGCAAAGGGCATGACATTAAGCTTGAGAAGACGATTCCTAAGACTCCTCAGCATAATGGAGTTGCAGAGAGAATGAATCGCACTATCAATGATAGAGTAAGGTGTATGCTCTCTCATGCAAAGTTGCCAAAATCCTTTTGAGGTGAAGAAATGAGGACTGCAGTAGATTTGATCAACCTTTGTCCCTCAGTACCACTAGGTTGTGATGTTCCAGAGAGAGTCTGGAGAGGGAAAGATGTTTCTTACAGTCACTTGAGAGTGTTCGGTTGCAGAGCTTTTGTTCACATTCCAAGAGATGAGAGGTCCAAGCTTGATGGGAAGTCAAGGCAGTGTATCTTCATGGGTTATGGTCACGAAGACTTTGGTTACAGGTTATGGGATCCTAAGAGCAAGAAAATCATTAGAAGCCGAGATGTGATTTTTCTTGAAGACCAAACTATTGAAGACTTTGTGAAGACAGATAAGCCAACAACAACTGTCAGACGTTGTGTAGATGATGAGCCTAGTTATTCCACTAGTCCTCCTGTTGATGGGGGGAGATGTACAAGTTGATAATGATGGTGATGATCCTACACCTCAACCTGAGGTGCCAGATGCAGAAGTTCCACCAGATGTAGAAGAACCACCAGCTGAGCCTTAATTGAGAAGATCTACTAGAGAGTGCAATCCCTCTGAGAGATACTCTCCTCATGAGTATGTGATGAACATTGAGACGGACGAGCCAGAGAGCTACCAGGAAGCTATGCTTGATGAGCATAAGGAAGATTGGTTGAAGGCCATGCAAGACGAAATGAAATCCTTTCATGAGAATAATACATATGAGTTGGTGAAGTTGCCAAAGGGCAATAAAGTCTTCAAGAATAAATGGGTGTTCAAGTTGAAAGTGAATGAGAATGTCTCATAGCCAAGATACAAAGCTCGGTTGGATGTGAAAGGGTTTGAACAGAAGAAATGTATTGACTTTGAAGAGATTTTCTCACCGGTGGTGAAGATGTCCTCTATTCGGGTTGTGCTTGGGTTAGCAGCTAGCTTGAATTTGGAGGTTGAGCAGCTTGATGTGAAGACTGCATTTCTTCATAGTGACATTGACAAAGAAATTTACATGGAGCAACCAGAGGGTTTTGCGGCTAAAGGAAAGGAGCATCTTGTTTGCAAGTTGAAGAAAAGCTTATATGGATTGAAGCAAGCTCCAAGACAGTGGTACACGAAGTTTGATTCCTTTATGGACCATCACGA
>JASCZI010151083.1:115066-130638 GCA_036250425.1 Stylosanthes scabra | reverse complement strand
AAGACCTCTTCTGATCACTGTGTTTATGTCAAGAAATTCTCTGATGGTGATTTTATATTTCTCTTGCTTTATGTTAATGACATGCTGATTGTTGGTCATGACACAAAGAAGACTGAAAGTCTTAAGAAAGACTTGAGCAAATCCTTTGCTATGAAGGATTTGGGTCCTGCAAAGAAGATCCTTGGCATGAGGATTACTCGTGACAGGAAGAATGGGAAACTGTGGTTATCACAACAGAAGTACAATGAGAAGGTTTTAGAGAGGTTTGGCATGAGTAATTCCAAACCGGTCAGTACTCCACTTGCTAGTCATTTCAAGTTAAGCTCAAAGCAATGTCCTGCAAGTGAGAAAGAAAAAGAAGAAATGAAGAAGATTCCATATGCATCTGCGGTTGGCAGTTTGATATATGCTATGGTTTGCACCAGACCGGATATTGCTCACGCAGTTGGAGTTGTTAGTCGTTTTCTCTCTAATCCTGGTAAAGATCACTGGCAAGCAGTGAAGTGGATTCTCAGATATCTTAATGGTACTTCTAAGGTATGTTTATGCTTTAGGAGTGGTCAACCTGTGTTGGATGGTTACACAGATGCAGATATGGCCGGGGATCTTGATTCAAGGAAGTCTACTTCTGGTTATATGATAACTTTTGCAGGGGAGCTGTGTCTTGGCAATCCCGACTTCAGAAATGTGTTGCCTTGTCTACAACAGAGGCTGAATACATTGCTGCTGTTGAAACTTCTAAGGAACTCTTGTGGATGAAGAAATTTCTACGGGAATTGGGCATCAATCGAGAGAAGTTTGTGCTATTTTGTGACAGTCAGAGTGCTATTCATCTCAGCAAGACGTTTCATTCCAGATCAAAGCACATAAAGATGAGGTATCATTTGATACGTCAAGCGCTAGAGATGAAGGAGTATGCACTTGAGAAAATCCATACTGACGATAATGGTTCAGATATGATGACTAAGAGTTTGCCTGTAGTGAAGTTTGATTCATGCAGAGAGAAGGCAGGCTTGGTGGAGCGGCCTAACCCCACTTAATTTGGTGAGGGGGAGATTTGTTGGTGGGCCCCCCAAACAAGTGGGCCCAATCCAACACAAACCCAATGATAATAATATTTGTAATAATAATAATAGAAGTGGCTATAAGCCACGGAGAGAGGGAGAAGAGCTCTTTAGGTTTTTTGAAGCAAACCAAAAAGAGAGAGAAGTGAGAAACGAGACAGAAGGCGTGAAGTTCATCGGCGCCGCGAGAAGAGAAGAAGAAATTATGGAAAAGGGCGGTTTTAAAGTGCGTATTTTGACTTGGTAAACTTGCTCCATTTCTTATGAGATTTCAGTATGTTATTCCTGGTGTAGTGCTGAACATTAGGATATAACCTGCTAGTGTTATTACCTTCTCTTATGTTTGATTTGAGATACCCACTTTGTGGAGAGTTTATGTTGATTCCATCCGTTGTGATCATGTATTTTGTTGATTGTTGATATACCCTAATGCTACTAAGAGGACTGATTGTGTACCCATTATTATTGATAGTTGAGGATTTTACTAGACTAGGTCCCGTGGGTTTTTTGTCCCTCTTTTGAGGATTTTTTCACGATAAAAATTGCTTTGTCTCCTGTTATTAATTTCTGCATATTATCTGCTGCTTGGAGTATCTTTAGTATTGCCTATTTAATTGCGAAAATTATTTTAATGCTTCCGCTGTGGTTTTGGTTTGAACCTGAATTTTCCCAACACTTCTTTGTCCGAGTACATTAACCTTTCAAAGATCCTTCCTCAAAGTCCTCAAATACACCGAACACTTGCTCACTCCTGCACCAGAACACCAGCCATATTAAATTTGTAACGAAATGGGTGTATAAGTGTATTTGATTGTGATGTTGAAAGAACAATGAAACTGGGAAAGGCATATACATTTTTATTCGTTCGCATCTTAATTATATTAATTTTGCTAAGAATGAACAACATACAACTGCAAGAAGATTACGTATACCATGACATAATGTGTTTTTTCTTAATAAACCTCTAATTAAAGTATTCCTGGTCTTATTTTGACTTATGTATGAAATATGAATTGAATACATATATATTTGTTTGAATTGAATTGTCAGAAATATTTTTCAACGTCAATCCACATGAAAACGAAAGTTAAGTGCAACTTTACTAGTGGTAAATCATTAAATTCGTTCATATATAATGCAGTATCTTTTTTTTTAAAAAAATAAACGTTGAATTATTATTTATTTCTATGATATACAAATTTAAACATGGGTGATTGTTCCCATAACCCATGTTTTGAGACGGAACATATATTTAGTAGAAAAAAAAAATGAAAACATGTTTTTAGTCAACGAATTATTAAATTATTTATAAAAGTAATATTTTAAGAATATATTGAATGTTATATTTATGAGTAGTGCTACGTAGCCAATAGAATATAGCAACAATAAGTTAATAAAAAAATACAACATATAAAAATTAAACAAAAACTAATCATAAAAAATAGAAAATAATAATCATAAAAAACAATAAAAGACAAACCATTCGAAATAATAAGAACGAATCATCCAAAATAATAAAGAACAAATTACTCAAAAGAGTGATACTAGCTAGCTCAATGATAATAATAAATAAGACTTTTGATTAATTATTAGTTATTGATTAAAGAAATTGGCTACCAATATTTTTTTTCTATATTATATAGAAGATACTAATACATTATATTATTCACCGTATATGACTAATTTTAACTAAAATTAATTATTAATTTTATTGAAAATAATTTTAAAGCATATATAATCTAAAATTAAACAAAAAACAGAATGAGAATTATTGAAGGCTGGAAACTGGGAAAAAATCATCAACCTTAAATATAAGTAATCTTTTAAATAAAATATATTTTAAATTTTAATAATATTTGTATAAATTTATAATAAATAATAATATTTTTAACAAAATATATTTTAAAGGTGATCTTAGTTTTAATATAAAATAATCTGATCATCTGTCAGGTAAAATAAAATATAATTATTTATATTTCAAATGTTTTAATAAAATAACATCTTAATATCAATTTATTTGTAATATAAAATTTTTTAGTAATTAATTTTTCCGTATAGAAAAGATTGATAGCTTTTATATATTAATACTCTATATTTATTTCTTTACTTGAAATATAATTGTCGGTTTAAAAAATATATTACATAAAGTGGAACTGTATCTGTATATTATTAGTTAAAGTCTACCTATATTTTTTTGAGTACATCATTTTTTTATTTATTTAATAGAATTTAATAATTTATATAAACAAGTCTAACAAATACAAAGTCGTTTTAGTAAAAAAAATAAAATAAGAAAAATACAAAGTCGTCATTTTAAACACATCATCATTGATGTGGAAACTTTTCGGTATAAGAGGATTAATAACATCTCACAAAAATTATAAGGGTTGAATATTTAAATTGATCCGAAAAATATTTTTAAATTAATTTTAAAAAATTTTATTAGATATATTGTTTTTTAAAAGATATATTCTTTATTCAAATTGATCCTTCTAATAAGTAAGATGATAGCATATTATAATCCGCAACTCATAGTTTTATGACTCATATTTTGAATGTTAACTTTCACAATAACAATGCTAGGAAATTAACGTTAAAGAGTTTATTAGGAAGTTAATAATTAAATTATCATCTAAAATTTATATGAGTTATCATCCGTAACTTATATTGACTCTCTTATATTGACTCTCTATTAATTAAAATATGTTGGTCCCTAATTTTTTTTTTTTTTCACAATTATCCTTGAGATTTTGATTTGCTTCTTGCCACTTCATTTTTAACCACATGCATGGAGTTTGACTCTCATATGCCACGTGTTATTTTTTATTTTTTATTCATTAGTCAAATTATTTTCACTTGTAGTTACAAGCAGAGTTATCAAACGGAAGCGTCTAGGCTCGATTTTATACGGGCTAAAAATTTTTTAATCCGATCTATTAATGGTCAGCTCGACGAGTCAACGAATTGGTCCGTTTAATTAATTAATTAATTAATTAATTAATTTTGAAAAATAATTAAAAAAATTTAGCTTTTAACTTAAAAAAAATACTTTTGAAAAAAAATTGTTTTTAGCGAAAAAATCTTAGAAAAAACAAAGTTTTTAGTTGATGAATCAGATTTTCGGGTCGAATAAAATAAAATATAAAAAAAATACTATTTTTTGAAAAAATTAAAAAATAATTTAAATAAACGGGTCAGCCCGTTTAGCACGTGGGCTAGCACATTTAACCCGGATTAAACGAGCTCAGGTTATTTAGCCCAGATTTTAAACGGTCCAAACTTATAGACAAAAGTCTATCAATTTAAATGGATAAATCAGCTGGCCTAATGGATTTGGCCCATTTTAACGGCGCTAGCCACTAGAGACAAGTCACCATAGAATTACCGCCCCTATATATATACATACTAGCTTGATGTCCGCGCAGCACGGACTGCCTTGTATAGACCGTAAATTTTTTGTTAATGACTTATTTGGTGTAACTATTTTAACTAAGGCGAATTCTAGTGTATTTGTGATATGTTGGACATATACATGTATGTTGGGTGTTCTTCCAATGATAATGTGACATGTGGAGGGGAAAAGGGAAGGCGTACATGGTGTGAACTGTTGTGACAGGAATAAAGCTGTCACAAACTGTACACACTGACGGGTTATTAGTAGGGTGTGCAACGTCCAAACGGGGTTCGATTTGTGTAACGTAGATTATAGTTGTTAATTAAGGTGGCATGGGATGGGCTTGGGCCTGTCTCTGCGATGGAGTAGGCTTTTTCATATGAAGGGTATGACTTTTTTGTTGTTGTTCAAAGTTATTTGTACTGTAGGCCTTATTAGTAGGTAGTATTTGTGGGGCTTTTTCATTTGTTTATTGGCTTTGAAGGGGATTGTAGTTATTTTTGTGAATTTTTTTTGCGAAAAATTTATGAATATGCTTGGTAAGGGCACAATGATGAGCTTTATGAATTTGTCGTCATATAACCTCAATGTGGAGAGGAATTAGCTGACCGGATAACAAAATTTTTAATACTATTAGTTTTTTTAATCTATTAAAATATGAGAATGTTAATATTTTTTAATGTATTAAAAAATAAAAATATTCATAATCTTGTTAATATATTAACAAAATAATTTTTTAATGTTAAACATGCATATTAAATACTTGCAATGTAATGTTTATAATAATATTCTTATACAATAAAAGAATCGATAATTTTTTTTAAAAAGTGAATATAAAATGAAATTAATAGTTAAATAAAAATAAAATTAGTATTTAGTAAAATACTTTAGACTATATATATTAATTAGAAATTATGATGTCATTACATAATATATATTTTACAAGAGGAACATCATGTAATAAAAATCAACTTGGTTTAGTGTTATTGAAGTTATTCTACTTTTCTTAAATCCTTGGTTTAAACCCTACATGTTATTTTTATATTTATTTATCTATTATTTTTATGTTGAAACTCTACATATTTGATTAAATGTTATTTTTATGTTTATTTAATTATTATTATTTTTAATATATATTCAATATTTATAAAATTAATAGTTTTTTATTAATAAGAATATTTGCAACTATTTGATATAGATGCTTAAAATTAAGAAAAATAATTTTGTTAATATATTTTATAAAGTTGTTGATATTATTATTTTTATTAATTTATTAAAAATAATAATATTTAATAATTTTCTTAATTAATTAAAAAATAAAAATATGAAGATTTTTGTAATTTATGAAAAAATAATTATATTAATAATTGTGTAAACCTATTAAAAAATAATAACATTTTTATTTTGCATTAAAAAAAATGTTACCCACTATCAAAATCCCTCACAGCCGTCAAGCGGAACAGCCTCAGAAACTCACAGTGTTCAATCCATCCCAACATATCTTCTGATGAAACCTCATCGATTGATCCTATTCCTGTTCATGAATTTTTTCTTCTCAACTTTGGGTGGGAATGCGCTTTTTTTTTTAATAACCCATCCTATTCTTGCTTCTAAAATTTTCTCACCCCACACACCATCAAATAAAGAAACAAAAAAGAGCTGACCCAATATGCCGGCCCATACCCTCTTTCACTCATTAACCTCGTTAATCATCATTATCATAATTGTAATTAACTACCCAGTTCTCATTAACAAGCCAACAGTACGGGGTCAACCCCTGTCCTGTACTAGCTCCTTCAATCCTTGTCCCCCTCTCTCCTCCACATGTCACATTACCATTGGAACAACACCCAACATACATGTGTATGGCTAACTTAGCACATACATATTAGAATTCGCCTTTAACTAATTATTTTTGTAAATTCAAATACTTCTTTATGTTACTTATTATTATAATGAATTTATTTTAATTTTTCAACTAGGATTACTTTCTTTTGTGCTCTATTACTTTGCTAGAATTTTCTTTGGTGTCCTAGAATTTTATGTCACATAAATGCTTGAATTTGATTGAATGACTGTATAAAGCCCTTTACACCGTCAGTGCATCAAAATTAAACTCTACCTATAAAGTTGTTGCTAACTCTAGTAGTATAATGAATTGTTAAAACCCTTTATGTATCAGTGTGAATCCAAAAGAAGGTAAGAATACGGGAAGAGATTATTGTCGCACCTAAATGGCTAAATATCAGTGTTCTAAAAATCGGACCGGACCGGCCGGTTCGACCGGAAAAATCGGGAATCGGTCCTTTGTCCGGTCCGGTTCACATGCAAAAACCGGTTGGTATCAAACCGGTCAAAAACCGTAAATCGATCAAACCGGACCCATTTTTTAACCTTTTTTAACTGAAAATTAATAATATTATATTTTAAATAATTTTATAATGATTTTAAATTATTTTATTATATTTTTAAGTAAACGGTCTGACCTCAGTCGAGTCTCTAAACCCTTGAACCAGTCAGTCCACCGGTTCAGTGACCGGTCCGGTTCTCTGAACCTTGCTAAATATAGTTATTATTAGACATGCTTCTAATTTGATACTATTTTTCTACTAATACCCTTATTAAATGCACATTTCTACAATATATATTTTGTAGTTTCAATTCAGCTATTTTGATTTTTAGTAATGCTACGTGTACATCTAATACTACGAGTTAAATATCAGATTGACTCTCGAAATTTGGAGATTTGATCAAATTGGCCCATTAATTTTACTTGACATCAATTTAACCCCCAACTTTTACATAAGTGAATCATGTTTGCCCTTTTTAGTTTTTCCGTTAGAATTTTGCTGAGTTGTCCGTTAACTTGACACCTGGGTGCCATGTGGTGGCAGAGTAAATTTTTGGCATCAAATTAGCCCCTCCAATTCATGTTCACAAAAACACAAATTGAGAACCCTAATCCCTCTACACCGCACTTGATGTATCAAAGCTTCACACAATTCCTTCAAAATCTCAACCCTTCACTTTGCTTTCATAATTCAAGACCATTTTCCTCCTTCTCAAGCTTACTTCAACAGTGCCTTTCTTCGATTATTCTCCCACTCATGGTCTGGAGGAAAAAAGGGGAGAAAGAGCAATGCATAAGAGGAAAAGATAGAAAGTCTTTGGAAGAATGAACTTTGTGCCCATACTCATTTTCTGGTAAATGATGAATCTGAGTTTCTGTTGTAATGTAATATATATACATACCATTTGACAGCAACTACTAGATGCTACAATTTGTTGGAAGTTTGTTGGAAGAAAAATTGGGTACCTCAAATTTTAACAAAGTCAAAGCAAATACTAAGCAAGGGACAATGGATAGAGCATTGGATCAAGCTCCAGAAAATGATACTCTGTCTCCTGTTGAAGATAAGGCTTCAAATTCGGATAGTAGAGGGAATGGTAAGTTGGATTCTTATCTAAGATTCTTCGATTAATTCAATTTCAAATAAGTACAGAAATAGAAGAATTTAGTTAATGGAATAAAGGATTGAGACTCACAAAAACTCTTTGAATAACACCACACAGCAGCCTTGGGAGCAATAAGGCAAATAGGCAACGAAGATTGGGAATTAGAATTTCCAATTTGAGATTTTGTGAACATAGATTGGAGGGGCTAATTTGAGCCAAAATTTCACTCTGCCACCTCATTCAACAGTTAAACAATCACGTGGCATCCAACATGTCAAGTTAATAGACAGGTCAGCAAAATTTTAACGGAGAAAGCAAAAAGGGCAAACGTGATTCAGAGATGTAAAAGTCGGGGGTTAAACTGATGTCAAATAAAAGTGAGGAGCCAATTTGATCAGATCCCCAAATTTCGGGGACCAATCTGATATTTAAATCCTAATACTACCAACCAAGTCAAACCAAGCAAAATTAACCCACTCACCTAAACGCATGTATTTCACGCACTCTCAACCTATCCACACTCAAAGACACACGACACTCTCGCCTCCTCTTCTTCTGCTGATTCTTCTTCTTCTTCCCTCTTCCTCTTCTTCATCACCACCTTTGCTTCCGCATCATGCACCTCCATCTCCGCCTCAGTTTTCACCACCGTCTTCACCACAACTTTATACTCCGTCTTTATCTCTGCCTCTTCATCTTCTTCTTCCTCCTCAATTTGTCTTCATTTAAGAAAAAGAAGAAGAATAACGTTACCTGCTGGAAGTGGAAGTGAAAGGGGCGCGTAAAATAAAAGCTTGATTAGAGGTGTACACCTAAAAAGAAGTGTACGCCAAAATTAATTTTTATGTAATTTTGTTTATCTGTGGAATTTTTGTACGATATCAAAGTCTGAATGGTTAAAAAATGAGAGATCGAAGAGAAGTAAACGCCGTGAATTACTTTATCGGCTGCGATGATATACATGACAAGTACAAACTTTTGTTATTTGTTCAAAAACGTCACTAGCAACCTAAAAGTAAAACATAATGTGACTTTTGAAACGAAGATTAAAAAATAATAAAATTCAAAATTACATTAAATGTTAGGATAGATTTGGAATCTATTGAAATTGGAATATTTGTTTCTTTATTTGGAATAAATATATAATAAAATTAAACTGATTCATCGTAACTATCTCAAATCCTTCCATTTGAAAAGTGATTTGATTAAATAGGAAAAAGGACATTATTACCTTCTATTATATTAAATTGGAATCTATTAAAATTGGAATTTTTTTTTCTTTGTTTGCAATAAATATATATAAAATTAAATTGATTTATTGTAACCATCTCAAATCCTTCTATTTGGAAAATGATTTAATTAAATAGGAAAAAAAATTATTACCTTCTATTATATTAAATTAGAATCTATTGAAATTGAAATTTATTTATTTTTTATTTGGAATAAATATATAATAAAATTAAATTGATTTATTGTAACTATCTCAAATCCTTCTATTTGAAAAATGATTTGATATGATTACATAAGGAAAAAGACATTATTACCTTCTATTATATTGTATTGGAATCTATTGAAATTGGAATTTATTTATTTCTTTGTTTGGAATAAATATATAATAAAATTAAATTGATTTACTGTAACTATCTCAAATCCTTCTATTTAGAAAATGATTTTATTAAATAGAAAAAAGACACAATTTAGTGAATATATAATAATATAAAATATAAAATAATGAAATAAGGGAGTTCCAACAAAAAGTTTATATATAAAAAAAAATTATACGTAACCAATAATTTTTTAACCAACAAATCAACTAATAAAAAATGGAACATCCGAAAATACTATTTATAGAAGAACATCCACAATGGAAGCTATAGAACATCTGAAACCTAAAGCAACATCAGCCAACTTTATATTTTTTAGAAACAGAATATCCGAAACTTAAAACCAGAACATCCGAAACATAAAGAAATAGAACATCCAATTTAAGTTATTCGTTGATGTTGGCTGAATTTTATTAGTTACATAGCATGGTTGATAAAAAAAAAAAGAAAAAGTATAGGTAATCAGTATTTTTCTAACCAACAAATCAGCCAACAAAAAATAGAACATGCATAATCATTGTTCATAGAACGACTACAATAAAACAAATAGAACATCTGAAACTTAAAACAACTAATAATCAACAAAAAAAAAAGAATATCCGAAACCTATAAATAGAACTTCAAAACCTAAAGAAATATAACATCCAATATAAATTGTTGGCTGATATTGATTGATTTTTTATTGATTAGCTAGCATTGTTGATAAAAAAAATTAGTTTATTTTATAGAGTATAAATATATGATAGTATAATAAATTTTATTATAAATAAAATTTTTATTACATTAAATAGTGTGAATGTATTTAAAATGGTATTATTGCCTTATAAAAGTGTGAATGTATTTCTAGCCAGAAATTAGTAAAAATAGTTTAATTTAAACCATCAATTTAAATTTAATCACTATAAATTTATTCTCACTTCCTCCATATATTTGATATGATACTTGTTGATTGATATTAAATACAGTCTTATACAATCTTTTATATATATTTTCTTTAATACAACACTTGTCAATAAATATTAAATACAGTCTTATACAATCTTTTTATATATATATTTAAAAATTAATGTAAAGTTGACTCAAAAAATAAAAAATATTACAGTTTACTTAATGCAAAGTTGACTGGTATTAAATTCAGTCTTATACCTTGCTCGTTTAAAAGGAATTCAAATCTTTTTAATTAATGCAAAGTTGACCAAAACATTTAGTAAATCCTAAATTTTAATTATAGATAATCAATTGATTAATTGTGCTCTTTACTTACTTCCATTACAACTTGACTCTCTTACCTTAGCAGTATTAAAATTTCAAGAACACTTAGCCGTCACCATGACTATAGTTTTGCAATCTACCATTTCTAAGAGCAATCCACTCAAAACCACCGTCACCATCACTATCAACAAATTGTGTGACGAACTCATTGCTAAAATTCTAATCTCCAATTACATATTTCCTAAAAACCATATTCAATGCTCAATCATAGATCCAACCATGATGAACCTTTGATTGGTCTATTCAACATGCCATATCAACAACTGTAGAATTGGATTCTTTTCAATACAATTATTGTTGGAAAATGCATAGTCATTGTCATCATGATCAAATTCTACCAAGGTCATTCGATTCAAGATGGAAGACTAATCAAGCGAGCGGAATAGACTAATCGAGGGTTCGTCATGATTCGATTTGCCATTGAATATTGAAAATGATTTCGAGCGAATATGGAATCAGAGATTAGGATTTTCCATGACTTGCAAATTCTCTTGAGTTTCAAGAGGCTCCTCGCTGGAAGCCTAAAGAGGATTTTAACAATGAGCTCGTCAGACAGTGTGTTGATGGTGGTGGTGGTATTTCGAGCGGGTTACTCTCAACAATGGAAGATTGCAAAATTATGGCCATGGTGATGAGTTAGTGTTCTTAAAATTTCAGCATTGCTAAGCTTAGAGAGACAAGTTGTAATGGAAGTGAGTTAAGAATACTATTAATCATTTACTATTTATAATTCAAATTTAGGGTTTATTAAACGTTTTGGTCAACTATGCATTAATTAAAAAAGATTTGAGTTCCTTTCTAAATAAGTAAGATATAAGACTGAATTTAATAACAGTCAACTTTGCATTAAATTAATTACAATTCTTTTCATATTTTGAATCAATTTTGCATTAATTTCTAAAAATATATATAAGTTGTATAAGACTGCATTTAATATATGTGAACAAGTGCCATACTAAGCTTAGAAAAAATATATAAAAAAATTGTAGAAGATTATATTTAATATCAGTCAACAAGTATCATGTAAAGATGTATATGTATATTTGAGATTTTATGAGACTGTATTTAATATATATTAATAAGTTTTTTTCTTTTTTTTTTATGAGCCAATTAACAAGTATGTTTCAAGGTAAAAAAAAATAAAGTTGTAAGAAAAGTGCGTGAAAAATATTATTAAATAATTTATTATTTATAATTTAAATTTAGCCTAGATTTTATTAAATATTTTAGTCAATTAGCATTAATTAAGAAAGATTTAATTCCTTTTAAAAAGCAAAGTCAATAAACTTTACATTTAATTACAGTTCTCTTCCTATTTTGGATCAACTTTAATATATAATTTTATTCAAAATAGGAAAAGAGCTACAATTAAATACAAAGTTTATTAGCTTTGTTCGTTTAAAAAAATTAAATCTTTCTTAATTAATGTTAATTGACTAAAATTTTTTTTTTTTTACTGGAACTAAATATATTCTTACAAAATCTCATATATATATATATATATATATATATATATATATATATATCAATCAGATTTTATAAGAATGTATTTAATTTCAATAAAAAATATCATATCAAGGTAAAAAAAAACCTCAATTTGTGAATTGTGATGGAAGTGTGCGAAGAACATTATTAACCGGTTAATTATTTATAATTTAAATTTAAGATTTATTAAATGTTTTGATTAACTATACATTAATTAAGAAGGATTTGTGTTCCTTTTAAATGAGTAAATTTTAATATAAGTTAAGGCCATAAGTTAACTTTGCATTAACTTTTAAAATATGTATAAAATTGAATAGAGTAATGCTAGGAAACCAACGTTAGAGAGCCCATAGAGAGTCTATGAGTGTAATTAGAAAAATAGTAAGTGGTAAAAGAAGAAAAAAAATAAAGAAAAAACCTATTGACCACCTATTAACTAACAAACCATAAGTTCCTTAAACTTTCTCAATTGGATAACACTGTATTTTTTTTGGTGACTGGATAACACTGTATTTAGTATCATTTAACAAATGCCATGTCAATCTAAGAATTTATAAGAATATGTTTAATATCAGTTAATAAGTATCACATCGATGGAAAAGAAAAAAGTCATACATATAACAACAGATGGTAAAATTTAAAAGTTTAATGTATCTGTTAACAAAAAATTAATAAATTTTATATATAACTCTCTAATCAATAATATTATTCTTTTATTATATATTTTAAAAATATTATTACAATAAAAAATTAGTTCTATTATTATAAAAAATAGAGATACTTTTGAAAAAGGTTAAATTAATATGCAGATCCTTATAGTTTCACTAAGTTTTCAATTTAGTCCCTCCCGACAGAAAACGTCCAAAAAAATGTTAGTGTGAAGTGGATTGATGAAATTAACCTTTTTTTTTTTTTGGTTAAATAGGGTTCATGTTGATGCTGAATTCAACTCCTATTACTTTAATTTCAGATTTGCATACATACTATTTTTCTTCTGACAAATTCACAACCACACATAAACCCAACCCAAGCCAAGGTGAGTCTCTTCTACTTTCTTTGGGCAGCTCGTTGGCATGGAGCATCAATCAACAACAATAGAAGACACTTATGTTTCTCTAGAGAAGAAGTCATTGTTCTATCCTCATTAACATTGTCTGACCATGGTAGGAGGTATTTGCTTGTGTTAGGATGCCAAAATGCAACTTCTTTAAATGGATTGATGATGATGAAGACTTGAAGAGTGAATAGGCAAAACCAAAGGATAGAGATCCATACCCTGTTGATCAAGTCCTCAAAAAACTTGAGGGTTTTTTCGTATTTCTCGCCTGTGACAATGAGGATGGAACTGCTTTTGTTGCTTCTATAAGTTCTTATGACCATTTAATTTCAAAGCCCTCTAAAATATAAAGGGGAAATGTGTGATTTTTATAATATATTGATACTAATTTGTTGACACATGTGTGTAGGGTTCTAATGGCTAGATTGGACTCTTTTGGGATATTGCAGTTGATGGATCCGTAGTTATTTTTTAGAACTTATAACTTATCAATGCAAGTTGTGCTAAATTATTTGAACCCTTCCCAATTGGTATGCAAATTTGGCTAGATTGCAATTAAAAAAGATAACAGAGATAAAAGAACAACTATACTAATGTGTTGATTATTTGGTTTGTTGAAAATGCAGGGTTTATTTTTCACATTGAGCATGGTCTGTTGTGTTTTAAGCATCCTACAAAGAAGATGAGAGCAATGCCAAGGATTGACAATGCGGGTGTTATGTGTGGAGCCAACTTCAATTTGACTCCCAATTAAGGAACCCAATGATGCCACGTGTTGGAAGTGAAGCTAATTGGACCACTTGGGGCTAGACAGAATTCACTA
The DNA here is from genome assembly GCA_036250425.1 of Stylosanthes scabra. Classification (NCBI taxonomy): domain Eukaryota; kingdom Viridiplantae; phylum Streptophyta; class Magnoliopsida; order Fabales; family Fabaceae; genus Stylosanthes; species Stylosanthes scabra. The sequence continues at coordinate 116,483 of JASCZI010151083.1, read as the reverse complement.
AATTTGATCAATCATAACTCAAACTTTTCTTCCTTTCTTTTATTTTGACTGAGAGCAACTTATTATAATGGGGGATCACTTGATTTTAAGTTTTTAACTCTTTTGCTTGTGTACTTTGACTTAGTTTCTTGTTATAATGCAGTTATGTACATATTTCTTGAATAACAATTTTACTTTTCTCAAAACTATCTCATATGCAGTAATGATCAACATCAAAGCTTTTAAAAATAGAAATCCTCAATAGCAGCAAAGATATCTAAAGTGGAGTTATATTGTAAGTTTGTAACAACCAAACTCGTTTTACAATATAGAAATTCATCAAAGATGTTTGTTAAAGATGGGACAAAATTAAAGCATAAAGAAATTTATAAGAAATTTGCATGTAAAAAATTGATTAAAAGTTCAATCAGTTTCATTTCTTCGATAATTTTTTCTTGAACAAAAAATTACATGTATTTCCAAACATAACACCCACAAGCTATTGGTATCAGACAAACAAAAAATCCTTAAGGAGCTATTATTTACCCTGATCCTAAAACAACTACACACACTCCATGGTGACTCCATGGTTTGACTTAAATTACTATAGAATAATTGGATTTGGAATCAAACAATTAATACATACTGATTGAGAAATGTGTTAACATATCATGTATGCATAATTGTTAAGCACAGATGTACCGAACAATGATCTAATGGACCTTAGTTGTGAGAGGAAGTAGACAGTGAGAATGAGAGAGAGAAAGTGTTCCTTACGAGGGGAAGCACTCGGAAGAGTCCGAGGGCTGGATCCGAAGAAGGTGATTGATATGATGAGAGAATAGCACTAGAATTCCAGAATTAGGATTATGAGTATTCTAGGGTTAATATGGGAGGTTAGGGTTTAGAGAATGTGTACCTTGAGGGGGTGTTGCCCCCTGCTTATATAGTAGCGGGTGGTTAAGATTCGGATGGGATCTCCTCATAATCTCATCGAATCTTTCCTCTTTTAGCTTGATCTTTTATCTTTTAGCTTGATCCTTGACTTATGGACCAAGTAAGTGGATTATTGATTTAATGGATTGGGCCTTACTGGGCCGGTCCGTAACATTGCCCCCACTCGGGAAACGAATGTATTAATTCGGTTTCCGAGTAGTTTTGATGAACTTCCGACGGCCTTCCGTGTGGCGTCGACTTTGTCATTTTCTTCTGGCTGCTTACGTGTCAGACTGTTTGTGGCATGTCGCTTCGCTTCTCTTTTTGTTGACGTGGTAGAAAGGGTGGTTACTTTTGCACGTTTTTCGAAAGGAAGAGTAGTGGGAGCGGTTTTCAAGATTTCAGTAACCGTCCCATCATTAGTACTTGCCCCTTTTTGGATTCTCGAAGCGTGTTGAATAAGGCTTGAGAATTCAAAAATTGAAACTTTTACCATTTCTCC
>JASCZI010151083.1:77776-107259 GCA_036250425.1 Stylosanthes scabra | reverse complement strand
AGCTCTAGGCACATTTGGCATATGCATGAAAATATAATATCTCCCATAAAAAATTAGAGACTTAAATATTACATCTCACATATAATATGCAATGTATTTATTAGTATTAGTTGATTCATGTATAATATAAGAATAAAAATAATGGTATGTATAACAAAAAAAAAATATTATTTTCCAAAATAACTTATATTAACCTAAACCCTAACAACCAATAGATATAAGATGATTCATGACATGAAAATAATATTTTTTTTTGTTATACATATTATTATTTTTATTCTTATATTATACATGAATCAACTACTACTAATAAATACATTGCATATTATATGTGCATGTAATATTTAAGTCTCTAATTTTTTATGGGAGATATTATATTTTCATGCATATGCCAAATGTGCCTAGAGCTACTGGATCTTGAATAAATTCATTAATTTGGAATCCACAATATTAAAAATCATATATTTTTTGCTATATAGTTACTACTAATTTTATTTCTATATTATTAAATCAACTGTCAAAAAATACATTACGTATGATATGTTCATGCAAAAAGAATAGTATTTCTTCAAAATCTGGTGGGTCTAGGCACATTTGGCGTATGCATGAACATATATTATTTCTTGTAAAATTTTGAGACTTAAATATTGCATGGTAACATAATATCTGATGTAATTATTGTTAACTCTCCCATTTTATACAACTCCAAATTTACTGTGTATTCTTCATGATCCGTGGCAGGGTATAGCTTAATTAAGAACAGTGGTACCCTGACACGGTTTATGCATAATTTGTAACAAATAAGAAGAATCCGTGAAAGGATTTGGCTGTTTCTATATCATTTGCACGAAATCCGTGGAAGGGTGTAAGGATTTTCATAATACCGTATACTCTTCCACGGTTTCTATGATATTAGCATTTCAGTATAATCGGATCAATTTTGTCCAAACGATGTAAATGAGTAATTTTTATTTTTAATCTTTTAAATGCGTAACTAGATTTATATCAGAATAATTCAATTACAATAGATAGACAATAAAAAATTAAATTAAAAAATCACATCATAATTTAGCTAGAACTAACAAGCAATAATTTAAATAAAATTATTTAAAAAAGAATTGAAGACTCACTTACTTGGTTGATACCGACTCCGGACCCTATTGGAATTGGGTCTTCCAATTTTTTCATTCCTCTTGACATGCCACCAAGAGAACCAAGAAATAAATTCAAAAAGTAATTTTAACATTTTTGTGTAAAAAATCTTGTAGGAATAAACTAAACCTCTATAAAAAAAAATATTTATCTATTGCTCACTAATAAATGTGTGTTTAGTTGATTTAATTATTGGAGGTATTCCTACTTATAAGTATATTCAAGATTTGAATTATATATTTTCTACTTTAATTTTTATGTATATTTTTTTATGAGTAACGTTACATGTACACTTAATACTACCAACAAAGTCAAACCAAGTAAAATTAAACCACTCTCACCTAAGCGTGTGTATTTCACGCACTCTCAACCTATCCCCACTCAAAGACACACGACACTCCTGCCTCCTCTTCTTCTGCTAGTTCTTCTTCTTCCCTCCTCTTCTTCTTCATCACTACCTCTGCCTCCGCATCCTCCACCTCCATCTCCGCCTCCGTTTTCACCACTACTTCATACTCTGTCTTCATCTCTGCCTCTTCCTCCTTCTTCTTCTCTGTTACATTGTGACAATTCTTCTTCTTCTTAAATGAATACAAACTGAAGAGGATAGAGGAATAGGAAGAGGAAGAGGAGGAAGAAGACGAGGAGAAGAAAGGAGAAGGAGAACGAACATAAATAAAAATCTAAACGAACAGAAATACCTTCTTAACATGAACATATTTTATATTTGATATGAAGATTAAAGACAGAAAGAAATAAGATTTCAAAGAATGTTTGAACATGATTTTATAATTGTCACGAACAGATTGTTATTATTGACATGAACAGGCTTTGTCGTTGATACATAAGACTTTAAGGAATGCTTAAAATAAGTTTTGAAAATCTGCTCGTGATATTTTAAAAATCTGTTCGTGCTAGTTTAAAAAACTGTTCGTGTATTTGAATATGATGAATGTTGAATCTATGTAAAAAATCAGTTTTGAAAATTTGTTCATCGTAATATAAAAACCTGTTCGTGGTAGTTTAAAAGCCTTTTCATGGTAGTGAATTGGTTAAATGTTGTATCTGTGTGAAAAAATGAGTAGTTTAAAAAATCTGTTCATAGTAGTTTAAAAGTTTGTTCGTGTATTGTGAAAATATGTTCATTATACACGATAGTAATTAAAATCAAATTCAATACTCAAACAGATTAATACTATTTAGATGAACAGAAAATATAAAACCATCGAACAGGTTTTTAAAATTAAAATCAGTAACTAAATTTTTAATTAGATAAAAAAAAGGATTCAAAGGCAAATCAAAGAAGTATTTTCATAGATTCAGAATGAAAAACAATTCAAATCAAAATTATCACACAAATAAACAATTGAACTTCGAAAATAAAACAATCCAACAACAAGAACCAGTATTCAAAATCAATAACATCCACAATCTGATCTGGTACAGAATTCAAATCCAATAGCTCTGTTGCAAAATTAAGACTCCATTTGCAGAGCATTGATAGATTTGGAATATCAACCATTATTTGAACTTAATTTTACCAAAAAAACAAAGAAGAAGAAAAGGAGTGAGAAGACGAAAAAGAGAACAAAGAAGATGAAAACAACGAAAGAGAAGGTGAAGGTGAGTAGTAGGAGGAGGAGGTTACATGCTAGAAGTGGAAGTGGAAGGGGCGAGTAAAATAAAAGCTTGGTTAGATGTGTACACCTAAAAAAAAGTGTACACCTAGATTAGTTGTTTGTTTTTTATTCATTTGAAGTAATTAAACACCATAGGAAGGTATATTTTAATTTTAGTTATCTCCTAACTTATCATTAAAGTTTTTTAAACAAAAATAATACTGTATTTAAAAAGATAAATAATTTATTGTTGACATATAAAATTAGTTTTTTCGTTAACATTTTATACAATTTTAGTGAGTATGTATTGAAATTTTAATGTTATATATTTGTATCTAATATAATTTTTAACTCTATAAACACTAGATGGAATAATATTGGATATCCATACACTACAATAAATCCGCCAGTTAGTGGCGGTTGAAAATACCGTTTAGAAACCACCACTAAACGTTTGGCGGCGGTTAAATGAATCGCCGCCTATACGGCCGCGGGTAATAGTTTAACGACGGTTTTGAACAACCCCTAAAATAACCGTCGTTGTATTAGTATTTGTTTTACAATCTATTTTTTAAATAAAAAATTAAAAATATTTTTTTCTGTATTTGAAAATTTAAAATATTAAAATTTTTAATTAAACTTTGATGTCAATTATATTATATATGAATTTAATTAGTATTTATTGATTTCACAACTATGCAAATTAAATGTGGTAATCAGAAATTATAAAAGTATATATTAAATCATTTGCTTCATTGAATTATTCATTAATCTAAGGGGGAAATAGAAGAGAAATACTTTTAATTAACGTGCATAAGAAAATGCACAACTAATTTTTTATTTTTGAATACTATAAATGAAATAAGTAGTTTAATTTTTTGCAGAACACATTACATATATTTTAATCCTGTGTATTAAACTTTTTTTCCAATCTAAAAAAAATAAAATAAAATAAAAAACAAAAGAGTAGTGGGAAACAGATCGGTGATCACATGTACACTATTATGAAAAGTAGATATAATATGAAACCTTAACACCATGCAATATCCGTGAGCATGCTTGTTTTAGTGTTTACTGTTTAGTATATAAATGCTCCTTTAGTTGCTACCCCAATTACAAAACTTGCAACAATTAGTTTTCCTTTTTTTGTTAGCATTAATATTCTCATCATCTTCTTTTTTTTTTTTGGACTATCATCATCTTCTATATATTCTCTTAATTTTAAGGAACCATTATGTCTATAGAAGCTATGGCTATGGCTGGCATGGATTACAAAGAATGTGGCATCACTTTTGAAGAATGGGACGATCAACATAGCCAAGAACACACTCCTCTTCCTCCTCCAACGGCCCTTCAAGCTGAGTGCGATTTTTCCGTCAATGTCGATGTTGAATCGATGAAAGTGAAGCTCCGACAATGGGCAAAAGCAGTAGCTTCCAACATAAAACAAACTCTAGTATCTTTTGATGTCACAAAGAATGAAATGATACGCAATAATGCATGTGATGAATTTAGTTTAGTTTCTCATGATATTTTCCAACTCGATAGACCAAAAACTAATTTGCTGCAGATCAAAGCTCCATTTAAAAGCTTACCACCACTCAATGAGTTACTGTATACACACGACATGATTCAAATCCCGACAGTTGCTTAAACGTAAGAGTGAGATGAACACTCGAGCCAACCAAGCTGGTTATGCATGTAAATTTTGGTGGAAGAAAATATTAACTACAAGAAATGGAAACCTAGTTTCCATGTTCTAATATTTAAGTAGCACGAAATGTCTCCCGCTATATTTTCTAGTGATGAAATATGCTATGCTGAAAGTTCTTCTCTATAAGATGTATCTATGTTTCTGTCTCTTCGTTTTGGTGTTCTTATATATATGCTTTGTTGAGAGTTTGAAAGAGGGAATCCTTGAAACTATTTCCCAAAAGTGTTTGTCTGCTAAGGACACAATAACTTAAAATTACATTATTTAATTTAATATAATATTAACTAATTACTTCAGTTATACTTTAAAAATAAAAAATAAAACAACTTTTGAGTTAATTTTTATTTTTTAAAAACATTTTTGTTGATATCTAATCACAAGATTAATAGAAGAAAATCCAAAAATTGAAAAAATATATAACTGTATTTGAAAAGGATATTTAAAAGAGGAAATTTATTTTTTCTTAGAGCATTTGAAATTCTTAAAGACACAACATTTTATTTAAATATTTAATTAAAACCATTTAAAATTTTAAAAAATAAAAGGAATTTCAACTATTAATTATGGAATCTAATTTCCACATATTTTATTTCAAAATGCATTTATAGGTTGGGTTTAAATTTTGTGCAGGATAGCATAAAAATTTTTACACGATCATGTAATTAGATTTACAATAATTCTCTATGAATAACCATTTTTAATAACCAAGTCCCAAACCAATCTTTTGAATCATGCGCCCCTCATCTCATGTTTTTAATTCTCACTCACTTCAATGTTCAACTTTCAACGTTCTGCGCCTTCTTTTTCTTCTCTTCTTCTTCAAGACGATTAGTATCATTGTCGTCATTTTCTTCTTCGTCATTTTTTATGCGTGATTTCAGTTCGACGCAATGTGATTTGTGTAACAACTCTAATAATAACAATAATAATAATATTTTAAAATTTAAAATAAAAAATGTTGTTAGGTTAGTGTTATTAGGTTAGTGTCTAAGAGTGAATATAAATAGGAATGACTATTGAAGGGAGAACACACAATCTCAACTCTAATTCTCAGTTCTCTCATTTACTTTCATAGAAAGAAATTAGGGTTTTATCCATTTTCAAAAGATACTACTCTTTAAAGATAGATTAAAATGTTTTTTTTTATGTTCTTTCTATGCCATTTAATTTAATTATTCTCATATTTTTATATTCTTTAAATTAAAACTTTATTGCAAACCTAACTTATTAAGAATAAACCTTGATTTCAATTATTTGTCTAGTTTTTAGCCCTAAATGCAACCAACTTCTGATTGTTGTGTGTGTTAGGAAGTGTGTATTTAGAGTGAAATTATATTTGGTTTCTAGAATAGAAGTGTGCATTTTTTGTCACTGAATTGATGAAGATATAGCATAACTCTAAAAGTTATATCGATGCATGCTTATACAGTTATACTACCATGTCATACCTTTCAACGTTAGGTCAATTTCTATCCTTTGATGCCCTTTGGATCAAGGTATATATCTTATGCGAAATGTCAACGCACATTGTTATTTCCAAATTGGTCACATTTTAAATTAGGAGTTAGGACCCAATCAAAGATAGATACATACCCTCTAATAATAATATTGATTATGGTCACGGGCTTGCTATGTTTCTTGCCTCAAAACTCTAATACATACACTTTAGCTAAGGTGAGTGACATGTGTAATTGTGTACTAGGTTATCTACGAGTAATAATACTATGTGTACAAATACTTTTGTCAATTAAATAATTAGTTTTAATTCAACAAAAATTACTCACATTAATTTTTAAAAAAAAACAATGGACTTGTTAGTTAAACTTTAGTTTAGTTGACAAAAATGCTTTTACACTTTAACATTTCTTAGCTTGTTATATATTACTCTATGCATTATCATCATTATGTGACGTATAGTTGCTTACAAAAGAATACCAAATAAAAACACAAGAAATTCATATGACTACACCTATAACTAACCAACTAACATTAAGTTACTAACTCTAGCTAGACTTAGTATAATGAATTGCTAAAACCCTTCTTTATTATGGTAACAAGAGTGAATCCAAAAGAAGTTAAGCATACGGGAAGAGAATATTGTCACACCTAACATATTTATTATATTACACGCTTCTAATTTGATTTTACTTTTTACTATTATCCTTATTATATGCATAATTCTACAAGATATATATTTTTTTGTAGTTTCAATTTGGCTTTTTGTTTTTGTTTTTTTTTTTTTAATTAATATGAAGTAATTAAACACCATAGGAAAGTATATTTTAATTTTAGTTATATCCCAACATTATTATTATTATTAAAGTTTTTTAAACAAAAATACTGTTGTATTTAAAAACCTAAATAATTTATTGCAGACATATAAAATTAGTTTTTGGTTAACATTTAATATAAAGTGAAATTTAATGTTATATATTTCTATCTAATATAATTTTAACTTTGTAAACTCTAAATGGAATAATATTGGATATACAAATAATGGATATTATAATATTTATTATAATTTATTTTTTAATTAAGAAATAAAACATTAGTTAGTTATCTTTATTTGAAAATTTAAAATATTAAAACTTTTGATGATATTAATTATATTATATAAAAATTTAATTAGTATTTATTGATTTCACAACCATGAAAATGTTGTAATAATAATAATAATAATAATAATTGTTGCGTTGAATTATTCATTAATCTATTCTAAGGGGGAGAAAAAGGGAAATACTTTTAATTAATGTCTATTAAAAAAATGCACAACTAATTTTTCATTTTTGAATACTTTAAATGAAAATAAGTGGTTTTTTCTAGAACACATTACATATATTTTAAGGTTATGTATTAAACTTTTCTTCCAATCTAAAAAAAAATACAAAACAAAAGAGTAGTGGGAAAGATCGGTGATCACATGTACTATTATGAAAAGATAGATATAAATGTAATGAAACCTTAACACCATGCAATATCCGTGAGCATGCTTGTTTTAGTGTTTACTGTTTAGTATATAAATGCTCTTTTAGTTGCTACCCCAATTACAAAACTTGCAACAATTAGTTTTTTATTTGTTGGTTATCATTACTATTCTTCTCATCATCTTCTATCCTCTTAATTTTCAAGAACCATTATGTCTATAGAAGCTATGGCTATGGCTGGAATCGATTACAAAGCATGTGGCCTCACTTTTGAAGAATGGGACGATCAACACAGCCGCCAAGAACACGCTCCTCTTCCTCCTGCAATGTTCCTTCAAGCAGAGCGCAATATGTCCGTCAACGCCGCCAGCGTTGAATCGATGAAAATGAAGCTCCAAAAATGGGCGAAAACAGTAGCCTCCGACATAGAACAAACTCCAGTATCTTTTAATGTCACAAAGAATGAGATGATATACAATAGTGCATCTGAATTTAGGTTGATTTCTTACGATATTTTCCATCCTGATAGACTAAAAACTAATTCGTCGCAGGTTAATGAGTTGTTGTATACATAAGATATGACTTGAATTTCGACACTTGCTTAGACGAACGAGTGGCCGGGCTCAATACTCGACCAACATCCCAAGCTGGCTATGCCTGAGAATTTTGTTAGTAGGTCTCTAGTTTGGAAAAACAATATTCAAATGCTGCCTAAGATTATAGTCAGGGGGAATAAAATAAGTAGTTGCCTTGATATATTTGTAAATTGTAATATAATAGATATGATATATATCAATGTCTAGTTTTCTGGATTTATCTATTGAGTTTAATTAAAGCAAGCCAACTAACAAAGATCACAGAGTATTCAATCCTCTCATCTCAGTGATAGGAAAGCCAAACAAAGCAGAATAAAAGAAGACAGCATCAAAATCAAAATCAAGAAACAACAACAAAACAAGACAGTATCTAAATCGAACTCAAGCTGTGGACAAAGTCATGCATATACATTATTATTCGTTCGTATCTTAATTATCATTAATTTTTCTAAGAATGAACAACATACAACTGCAAGAAGATTACGTAGACGATGACATAATGTGTTGTTTTTTAATAAAATTCAAAAGTATTATTCCTGATCTTATTTTGACTTATTTTTTTGAATTGAATTTTCAGCAATATATTTCAAAGTCAATTCCTTTGAAAACAGAAGTTAAGTACCACTATGTACCTGATGTATGCAGCATTTTTTTTAAAAAAAAGAAATAAACTTTGAATTTCTTAAATATTTTTAGATAACCACTTTATTTCTATCATATAATAAATATTTAAACACAGGTGATTGCTTCCATATCCCATGTTTTGAGAGAGAACACATATCTTGCTGCTGATGTGGTCTAATAAATGAAAACATATGACACCCTTGACCCTTAATCTTAGTCACTGAATTGTTAAAATATTTATAAAAATAGAATTTAATGAGTTTTAAGAGTATATTGAATTGGGTGTGCAATTCTACCTTGAGGAGGCCCACGTGAAAGAAGAAGAATTAAAGGTCATGATAAATGATAAGATCCTTGTGCAATGGATCAAAGGCACGGATGCTGTTGCTTGGAATCAAACATTCATCAGAAATAAGGCAAGATGACTACATCATCTATTCCTAAATGCTAAACTGGAATTCAAGGAAGATAAAGACTTCAAGAATAAAGAGAAATGGAAGGAGCTAGCAACATCAGAACAAGGTTCATGGATTAGGTGGACTGAATAGGATTGAAAGATTGATATGCTGATATATTTAGTTTGTTTTACTGTGTTTTTTTAGTTTGTTTGTAACCTGAGACTTGAATCTATTTGTACCACTTGAATCTACTCCATCCCCTCCTTTTGGGTTTGAGTTGTTTTGCACCGATCTAAAAAAAATAGAAAGAAACAAAGAGGATTGAGGAGTTTATAAGATGAGAGACTCATTTACTTGACATCTTAAGATTTTTAGTTAGATGTGGTGTCTTCTCATCTTGTTCTCTCACTTGGTTCCTCCCTAAAGTCTCTCCCCAACAGTTTTGCGCTTCTGTTACTGAGGGCGCGTCCCGTTTAGGGGTAGAGGAGTAAAAAAGCCTAATTTATAAACATGACACATGATTAGAGGCATAGAATTTAATGATGTCATTACTTAATCTATGCAGTGAACTCACTTAGTGGGACAAAACTTTATTATCAAATTAAGTTATATAAAGAGAGATTGTAATGAATCCGAGTTCTCTCTAGAAGGAGGGAAACAACTAACAAATACCATATTGTTTTGGTGTACGAGGATTAATAACATCACACAAGAAATATAAAGTTAAAAATAATCTTTTCTCAAATCTACTAATCAAACAATCAAAGTCTTTGTTAATTAAGTGTCAGTTTGGATTTTTTTTTTTTGAAAAGAGAACTTTTTTTGTTTTAAAAAAATACTATGAATAAACTTTTCAAGATATCAAATGGAATGCAAGTAAATAATTTTTAGCAATTTATAACTAAAATGCATGTAAATATGATTTAACATACTAATAAAAATGAATTCATAAAGATGCTCATTCACTAATTATTTATGTAAATTTATTTTGATAAAATTCCTATAATTTAAGTACAAAATAAATTAATGAAATTGGATTTATCATAATACTATGATGTTATTTACACCGAATAAAAATAAAATATATATGTAAATAATAGTGTATAACAAATATAGCGTTTGTTTTCAGAGACTGAAACTAAAATCGGAAGACTGAGACTCAATATTGTGTTTGGTTAATAGAGACTGGAACTAAAATTTCAGTCTCAGTCTCTAGAATTTTAGTATTTTCAGTACTCCTGATAGTAGGGACTGAGAGAATGAGGATTGAGACTGAAATTTTAAAAACTTTTTTTACTCAGATATTCTCATTTAACATTAAAGTTTATATTACTCACATTTGTTATTTCTCCATCAACTTAATTTAATCTTTATCTCTCAGTCTTTGTCTCCTAGTAAATTTTAAATCAAACATAATAACAAACTTAATTCAGTCTTAATCTCTCAGTCTCAATCTTTCAGTCTCAGTTTTCCAGTCTCAATGATGCACGAGCAATTATTAAAGTTAAACCTTTGATATGGGACGATAAATTAGAATCGTATGCACAAACATTCGTATGCCCAGCTGGTGTTTCTTACCAACGCCCTTATTGAACTTACCTCCTATAATAATATTATAGCACATAAATAAATGTCGTGTTTGGTATTAATATGTTTGTCAAAGGTTTTTGCGTGGTAAACTATATATGTGGGTATATTGTTTGATGTAATATTTTTTTAATTTTCTAATTAAACTATTAAAGAGAGTATAACTAAGTAATAATCATGGTTGTCATGTATATGTATATTCCACGATTCTGAATAACAGTACCGTGCACCGAACCAGTGGCGAAGTTAGAATGAATTTTTGGGCGAGGCCAAACATTAATTTTATAATAAAAAAGAGTAACAAACAAAAATTTAGGGGATTAAATTAAAATTTTCTTATAATTTAGGGAAAAAATCAATGTTCCCCAAAGCCAAAAGGAGGCTCCGCCCCTGCACCGAACATCAAACTAGTCATGACAAAATTAATGTTAGAGTAAAACATCAATCCGAGTCTCAACCATTTGCAAATTGTACAAGCCCACTCCTGTCAATATTAAAACCCCAAATTGGCCCCGAGAATTTATGAAATATAACAAATAAACCCACGAAGCAGGTTACTAATGGGTTACCATGATTACGTGTTAGTCGCTGTGTGACGTATCAATTGACACTACCAGGTTGAAAGTTTGAGACCAATAGAACCCTCAATTAGTTTGAAGGTGTTGATAAGATGAAATCCTAAACCCCTTTAATCTCCTCTTCAATCCCCCAGGCCATTTCCTTGAGTGAAACCATGACTCTCGAGGAGAGAGATTCATCATCAGCGGAAAAATTGAATTGGGCTATCATGAACTGAGAAGGCAAAGATGAATTTGTGCAGAGAAAAAACAAGGCAAGTGAGATCAAAGCAAAAGAGAAGTTGCCTTTTTTATCACGGGTGCTGGAAATTCTCCAAAAACCTCGAACACCCAGTTCTTACAATCCGACAAAAAAGAAATCACAAGGAGCCAGCTGGCATAGAACCCAAGACCACGAAAAGCTATCAACTATAGAACCCAAGACCACGAAAAGCTATCAGCTATCAAGTGTTGTTTCTGGAGAGCATAATAGGACAAAAGGACAGAACTTTTGCTGAAAAACAAGGAAAGCTGGGATTTTGGGATTTGGAAAATGAAGAAGAAAGGGGGTTGAAGCTAAAAGCATAGCAAGAAGAGAAAAAGAAACACACAGAGACAATAAGAGGCGATTATGGATCGGAGGTTTTATTGATTAGAGTATTATTATGATGATATTATTATTGTGTTGTGTTGGGTTTTGATTTTGATGGCGTGGTTGAGCAATTGAACTTTGTGTGTCTGGAGAGGAAAGAGTGGAAACTGGAAAGATGTTGTGGAATTAAAGGGGTTTAAGGTTTCATGTTATCAACACCTTCTGAGTAATAGAGGATCTATTGGTCCCAAACCTCCAAACTGGACACACTGACTGACACATAATTATGGTAACCTATTAGCAACTTACTTCGTGAATTTATTTGTCATATTTCATAAACTTTCGGGAGCTGATTTGGGATTTTAATATTACCGGGAGTGGGCTTGTAAAATTTGCAAATGGTTGGGTCCGGATTAGAGTTTTACTCTTAATGTTAAGTAAATTGTCAAAAATTGATAAATTTTAAACTAGTTTGATGTTTCTAGTAATTACTCTATTTAAAATAGTAAAATACAAAACTTAATGTTTTAGATTGAAAAAAGTTAGGGGCTATTAATCCTAATTTATTTTTACCAACACTTTTAACCAATAACTTAATTTCTTTAGTCAAATAGTTTAAAACCATATATTTAATTAAATATTTTTAAATATTAATAACTAATTGTTGGAAAATAAAATAAAATGAAACGTACTAATCATGTACTCGTATTGCGACAATTAACAAGAATGTCTCAAATGAGATAGCAAATAGGTCTTTTCGGCCAAGCAATTGGACATAACTAGGACACTAGGAGGCTGAAAAAGGATTAGACTTGACCTTTTCGATTTTGTAGAGGATTTAAATCGGCCTTTGAAAACACAATTCACTGTTTCCAATAATATCGTAGTACTTGCAACACTACTTGAGAATGAATTTTGTCACTTGCAACTCTTCTTCTTCAACTAAGTTTATAGTTTAATAATAGTAAATTATTTGATGTAATTTTAGAGGGTTCACATTTCTTATATAGATATATCTTAGTGGAAACGCTTTTGTCAATATTATTATCCAACTAACATACACTTTATTTTTGTAATATTAAGGGGTGTACAAATTCAGTATATGATCACAAAATCCATTGGTTGTAAATCTCAGATCGATTGAAGAGGGAAAGAAAACATTACTTATAAAAGTGTGGAAATCTTTTTCTCGAATGCGTTTTGATAGGCTAGTGTGAGGGATTTTTCCATCATTCCAACAATAAAAATAAAAAATAAAAAAAATTAAGTGTTAGGATGATATGGGAAATGTATAGAAGAGTTAGCATCCCTACCTAACAAAGTGAACAATATTAACAAATAGGCAGTCGGGGGGTTAGAAACACAAGATTAGACAATAAAAAATGATCGGGAGAAAATAAAAAACTAGCAAAAAGAATCACTTTATTTTATATTTTTAATTACGGCTAGAATAATTGGATAATATAATAGGATTTTTTGTTTTAATAAAATAAAAAAATTCGAAATTTACGAAAATGCACATGACTCATGAAAATTACAAAAATATACCGCTGTTACATATCTCGTCGTCAGGGACAACGAGATAATATAATGTATATCTCGTCGTCCCTAACGACGAATGACGAGATATGTTGGAAAAAAACTCTATATATGGGCGAAGCTGCTGTTGGAGCTCTCATAATCCAACATTTTTCCTTTCATACCACCTACAAACTCCGAAAGTCGCTGAAAAAATGTCTCACCGCTTTAGTCAAATAGTGGTCAGGATATATCTAAATGGAGTCTCTAGAGAGGACCCGAATGGCTTGGACTTCTATTCTTTGGATCAGGTTGTTATCATGATGTAGCCAGTCGAGACTCTCAACAATCTACAGAAGTAGCTATGAGGAATATGAGGCTACCGGAGCGTACACCCGTCATCCGAATGTCGCACAAATTTCTTGATGTGTTTCCCGACAGATCATGTCGTTACAGGGTGTTCTGGCTAAACAATGACGAGCATGTCTGAGCGATGTTCGCAAGCCATGGGAGGATCCTGGCAGATCGAGTGATGGATCATTTAGTCTGGATCCTGGAAAGCCGGGCCGCCACGCCTAGTGCGGGTCCATCTAATCCGGCACAGAGGTTCAGGCATCCATGACGATAGATTCGATTGATGTTTTTAATCCACATGAACATATCGGAGAGACCGAGTCCGACGGAGAGGATCCGGGTGACTATGAGGGTAGCAGTTTCAGGACGGGCGACAATGAGTTTGTGTGGCCTATACCAATCAGTACTTGGTTCCTGCTACCTGAACGCTTGGTTTGCAAAATAGAAAGCTATTGCGAAGATAAACGGGGATTGGGAAGAGTTTTACAACAAGCTTCCTCGACTACTTCAGGCAATTCAACATTTCGTACCTGACACAATAGTTGATCTCCGGGCAAAACCATTTTCCGAAAAGGGTTTCAAAGAACACACGACACAGTTTGACAACGTATTTTGGCATTCTCAGTATGCATCGAGGAATACAAGTATTGCAAGCCATTTATCTTTGTTCATGGTATGATGCATGAGCATCATTAGTAGTTTTTAATGTATTTTTTCTTGCAATTTAAGAAAGAAATAACATTATACTCAAGCGATTTATTACATTTTATCATCATAGCTTGAGTATTTGAAATTGATGACAATTGCAGGAATTGAAAAAGAAATGGAAGAAAATCAAAGAAAAACAAGAGAAAGAAGAGTTGAAGAAACTTGGAAATTAAGAAAACTTTTAGTAACCAAATTAAAATTGATTGGCGTTTTACACGCCAAAAGTGGTGTGCTACACGCCCAAAATTTGAAGAAAATGAGGTCCTGGAACTTGCAATAGGCATGGCGTTTTACACACCAAAAGTGGCATGTTACATGCCCAAAATCTCAAGAAATCAGCAACATTGGTGTTCTACACGCCACTTTGGGCGTGTTACATGCCACAACATGAGCTTTGCATACTAAATCAGTGATAACTTGAGCTACAGAAGTCCAAATGAGGTGGTTCTAGTTGCGTTAAAAACTAACATTCAGAACTTCGAAACGATATACATATGTCTGTAGTTGAAAATTGGTTTGATCCGTGAACAATCCTCAACTTTTAGCTCGAAAAAGTGACGCCCCAAAGCTTCTTTGCATCACCAAATTGATAGCGTTTACACGCCAATAACAAGTGGTACACGCCATTTGATTTGAAGTCACTGGAAGTCCTCAATCTAGAAAATAATGCATGGCATGTTACACTTCACTTTCAAGTGTTACACGCTACACATGACAAGAATACTGGGACTTGTAATTCTTCAATTTCTTTTGGTGGATTGTGATAGAAGACTTTGAATTTGATTAATGGGTTATTCAATTAGCAATTGGCAAAGCAAGAGGAGTTTAATTCAATCACAAAGTTGTAAATTGTTAGGAGATCTTCTAGAGATTTGATTAGATTAGATTAGGTGATTTGATTTGATTTAGATTAGATCTGATTTTGTTTTACGTTTTCTATTTGATTATAAATAGGGATTCAACCATTAGGGTTGAGCACTTAGTTTTTCCCGTACACTTTTTGTAAATCCTAGTTTTAATCATGAGTAACTAAACTCCATTGTTGAGGATGAGAAACTCTGTTCATCTCGGCATAGCTTATTAGTCAAGTTTTCTACTTTCTTCAATTTCAAATTATTGGCTAATAAATTCAAGATTCAAGTTTTAAGTTCTTCATTCTTACAGAATTAGGATTACTGAGAGGTATACTTCTTCTGTGTTGTTTTGATTATTTGGTTTGAGAGAATTTTAGTAATCATAACTAATGGTGAAAACTTGTATCTCATGATTTATCAATTGAACTAGAGATAGGAATTTGATAAATGTGCAACACTTTATTCTGTTAAAATCTTCAATTGGTTTAGAACTAGTTTGAATATGTGACATATAATTCAACCTAAGATCACTTTTGAGTTTTAATAGGAATTGAATCAGAATGTGTAATTAAACCCTTTCTTTAATTAATTAGTCAAGATATTGATAATTTGTTAGATTAAGGGAAACTAAATCACTAAGAGATTATGGTTTAGTTAATTAGGGTTCGTTGGGAATTAACCATTACTTGATAAAGAAGAAAGTGAATTGAAGAATTAGTAGCTTAGGGTAAAATATTTACAAGTCCTTTACCCACTTCATCACTATTTTCTCAATCTCAAATTGGTTTCTTAAATCTCACATCATTATAAGTACTAGTCACTGTTTTGTTTTTGTTATTGCAATTCCAACTCTCTGTTTTAGTGATTTTGTCTAATCAAAGGGTGAATTAAGCAATATTATTTGATCTGTCAATCCTCGTGGGAACGATATCCACTCACCATGGTATTACTTGATACAATTCGATATACTTGTCGAGTTTAGGATTGTAAAATCTCACCATCAATGTACAGATCTCTATGGGAAATATGAGGGAAAGCTGTTAATGGTGATTGCATAGGATGGTAACTCAAACATCTTTCCCCTTGCATTCGCCATTGTCGAGATCGGAGTCCAAAGAATTATGGTCGTTCTTTCTGCGGAGCTTGAGGCAACACTCCGCAGTCGGGCATCCTTGTATATCTGATAGGTCACAAGCAATCCGTGCGGCACTTATGGAGGAGAATGATGGTTGGATTCCCCCACAAGCTCATCACGTGATATCTGTCTGGCACATGGGGTTGAACTTCAACGCTAAATTTGAAACCAAAGAGGGTAAACAGCTTCTGATTAATGCGGCTTACAGCGCTGACGATAATACTAGCTTCTGCTTCAATAAGCTCAATACGCGATCTCCACATTATGTACAATGGTTCAACCGCTTTAGCTTGGATGTGTGGACACAACACAAGGATGAGGGACGCAGATGGGGTCACATGACCACCAACATATCCGAGTGTCTACGCTATGTTGAAGGGCACAAGGTTCCTGCCTATCTCGGTGATTGTTAGGGCCACCTATGAGCAACTTCAGCAGCTATGGGTTTGGAAGGGTCGGGAAGCTCAAACAAAATTGGCTATCGGGTCAGTGTGGTCATAGCGCTTGCTTGCGGCAATTGAGGAGAGTCGTTCAAACCTTTAATTCATGCGTGTCATACATTACGATCAGAGAAACTCAATGTTCCTTGTGGGGTACAACTAGCCAGAGCATATGCGAGGACACCAAGAGTACCATATAATGTTTAACAGACGGACATGTGACTGTGGCGAGTTTCACGCATTTCATTACCTATGCCGCCATTTGATTGCTGCGTATGCATGAG
Source organism: Stylosanthes scabra (assembly GCA_036250425.1). Taxonomy (NCBI): domain Eukaryota; kingdom Viridiplantae; phylum Streptophyta; class Magnoliopsida; order Fabales; family Fabaceae; genus Stylosanthes; species Stylosanthes scabra. Next base: position 90,203 of record JASCZI010151083.1, on the reverse strand, counting down.
GCGAATTAGAGTCGGGGGCATATGTTGACCCATTTTTCATCGTCGTGAATCTATTCAAGGTTTATGAAATAAAGTTCCCGCCTATCTTCGACGATAATCTATGACCCGAGTGGATGGGATCTAGCCTGCAACCGAACCCCTATATGAAGTGAAAGAATAAGACATGTTTGAGCACACAAAAAAAAAAATGTAGGATCTGCAGGTAGTATGGACACACGAGGAGGGGTTGCCCCAACGCCCCTGCGTCTGCAGATTGATGTTAGGGCGTTTGTTAGGTTTATTATTATGTTACTGTATTTAGACTCATATTTTCTTAGATTTATAATTATGTTTTTGATGTTCTGTTGGACTCGTTTTTTGCTTGATTGTTTGATGTCATTTGAGTTTTCCAATTTGAAGGTATATTATGTGATTTTCTGTGTTTTTTCCTTGTAATGATATCTTATCGCCCCAGACGACGGGATATGTAACAGGAGCATGTTTTTGTAATCACTATGAGGAGCGCATATTTCTGTAAATATGGTTATTATTTTATTTATTAGGATAAAAGCCCTAATATAATATGTAATAAAGGTATTATATACATAAAATAATATATATATTAATAATTTCAAGGATTCCCTCCTTTAGCTCTTAAAACCAAAGCATAAGAATAGCAAAACGAAAAGACATAGATACGTATTATACAGAAGAACTTTCCAAAATATAGCATATATATATATATAACAATCTGTTGACTAGCGACTTATTAGTCTTTAATCTATTAGGTTGGAAAATATTGTAATGGGAAACCGAACCAAATTCACATTCATTGTTGTGTATGCTCTCATTTTTTGTGACATGAAAAGATACTAGAGCAGTAGAGCTTGTTCTTTGTTGGAAGCTACTGCTTTCGCCCATTGTTGAAGCTTCACTTTCATTGATTCAATGTCACCGTTGATGGAAAAATCGCACTCAGCTTGAAGGACTGTTGGAGGAGGAAGAGGAGTAGTGTGTTCTTGGTTATGTTGATCATCATCCCATTCTTCAAAAGTGATGCCACATTTTTTGTAATCCATGCCAGCCATAGCCATAGCTTCTATAGACATAATGGTTCCTTAAAATTAATTAAGAGAATATATAGAAGATGATGAGAATATTAATGCTAACCCAAAAGGAAAACTAATTGTTGCAAGTTTTGTAATTGGGGTAGCAACTAAAGGAGCATTTATATACTAAACAGTAAACACTAAAACAAGCATGCTCACGGATATTGCATGGTGTTAAGGTTTCATGTTATATCTATCTTCTTTTCATAATAGTACATGTGATCACCGATCTGTTTCCTGCTGCTCTTTTGTTTCATGTATATATATACGGTGCACTCAAAACCAATCAAGGAAGAGGGTAATAAAATCTGAAAGAAAAGTGGTTGATATATTTTGTTTATAAGATACAGAATCAATGATATATAGAAAAAATAATATCAATATATTAGGTCAATTTAAAAAAAGTTAATATATGAATATATCATACAAAAAATAAATAAAGAAAAATAAATTATTAGCAAATCAAAAAAAAAAAAGAAAATTTAATTAGTTAAAAAAATTTGTTGAACATAAAATAGACAAAGTCTTAAAATGATTAAGAAATTATAAGTTGACATAGACACATACAAAATACATAATACATGTATAAAAGCTATAAATTAAATTGAGCATAGACACACACAAAAATTAAAATCATTCATTATAGTCATCAAATAAAGAAATTTAAATTTTTATCATTCTCAATAGCATCAATAAAAACATTCAAATAATAGAATTCATTTACAAAGCCTAAGCCTATATCTTTTTTCTCCAAACACTCCCTTAGCCCATTTCCCAAAACAAATTTTTCTATGATTAGAATTCTTTATTTGCCATGTTGCTAGTTACCTAATTTTCCTCCGATCCACACTCTAGTCAATTGCCGTCTTTACATATATACTTTCCAAAGCTTGTCATATGTCTCAATACTATTGGGTAATTAATACAAGACATTTCAAGCCACACTAATATATGCTATCAGAGACTCACCCTATATTATATATATATATGATCGGAAATAAAGTTTAATACATAGGCTTAAAATATATGTAATGTGTTCTACAAAAAAACTACTTATTATTTTCATTTGTAGTATTCAAAAATTAAAAAATTAGTTGTGCATTTTTGTTATACACATCAATTAAAAGTTTGTTTTCATGTTTTTCAAGTTTTTCTTTTTTAAAATACCATCGTCAGTGTTTTTTTCAAAAAAAAAAAAATACCATCGTCAGTGTTTTTTTAAGTATTATGCGCTCTTCTTAATGTACTCCTTTTTTCAGCCTTATATTAATGAATAATCAATAAAAATTCAGCTAAGATCAGTCAACAATTTAAATTGGATGTTCTATTTTTTTAGATTTTAAATATTTTATTTCTAAAAAAATACAAAGTTGATTGATGGTTGTTTTAGGTTTTAGATATTCTAAAGCTTTCATGATGGATGTTTTATAACCAGTGGTTATGAATGTTCTATTTTTTTGTTGGCTGATTTGTTAGTTAAAAAATTATTAGTTATCTATACTTTTCCTAATAAAACAATGATTTAATATATACTTTTATAATTTCTGATTACAACATTTTCGTAGTTGTGAAATCAATCAAATACTAATTAAATTCATATATAATTAATATGAAATATTTAATTAAAAATTTTAACATCATTTTAACTTTTCAAAAAAAGATAACTAAATAATGCTTTATTTCTTAATTAAAATATATATTATACTATCCAATATTATTCCATTTAGTGTTTACAATTTTATATGTATACAATTTTTAAATATGCTAGTATTTTTTGTTTAAAAGTTTAATAATAATAATGTTGGGATATAACTAAAATTAAAATATACCTGCCTATGGTGTTTAATTACTTCAAATTAATAATTAAGAAAAGAGAAAAAAAAGTTATATCTTGTAGAATTATGCATTTAACAAGGATATTAGCTAGTAAAAATTATATTAGGTGCGACAATAATCTCTTCTCGTATGCCTAACTTCTTCTGGATTCACTCTTGTTACCATAATAAAGAAGGGTTTTAGCAACTCATTAGTAACTTAATGTTAGTTGGTTAGTTATAGGGGCAGTCATATGAACTTTTGTATTTTTATTTGTTATTCACTTAATTTTCATGCACCATCAGTGTAAAAGAGTTTTACAGATATATTTAATCAGGTGTTACCACATCATCAAAAATAATTAATTTTTAAACTCATTACTTCTAAAGTCTTATAAATACAAAAATCTAATTGGATAACTATATAAAACTCTTTACACCGTCAATGCATCAAAATTAAACTCTTCTTTTTGTAACCATCTATAAGTCACGTAATGACGATAATGCATAGAGTAATATATAACAAGAAATTTTAAAGTGTAAAAGCATTTTTGTCGACTAAAGTTTAATTAACTAATAAGTCCATTGTTTTTTTAAATTAATGTGAGTAATTTTTGTTGAATTAAAACTATTTATTTAATTGAGGAAAGTATTTGTACACATATATAGTATTGGAAACGTTTTAAGTATATCGGTGTACCGGTATACGTGTAATCTGTAACCGTTGATCTTAATTAAAAGAAAATAAAAAATATATATAAATTAAAATCAATGGTTATAGATTACAAGTATATCGATACACCGGTATACTTGAAAACTTTCCTATAGTATTACTCGTAAATAACCTAGTACACAATTACACATGTCACTCACCTTAGCTTAAAGTGTATGTATTAGAGTTTTGAGGCAAGAAACATAGCAAGCCCGTGACCATAATCAATATTATTATTAGAGGGTATGTATCTTTGATCGGGTCCTAACTCCTAATTTTAAATGTGACCAATTTGGAAATAACAATGTGCGTTGACATTTCGCATATATGAGATACCATGATCCAAAGGGCATCAAAGGATAGAAATTGACCTAACGTTGAAAGGTATGACATGGTAGTATAACTGTATAAGCATGCATCGATATAACTTTTAGAGTTATGTTATATCTTCAACAATTTAGTGACAAAAAAATGCACACTTCTATTCTAGAAACTAAATATAATTTTATTATTTCACTCTAAATTCACACTTTATTTCTAACACACACAAAAACACATTTATGTATGTGTTCAAAATGCAAGGATCTTACGTAAAAGGCCCCAATTCTGGGAGGTTCTACTAAACCCTAGCGAAGTGAAGTTCAAATCCATGGCGAACACAGTGAACCTCCCTCACCGCCATCCCTCCCCTAACGCCGCCGCACCACCTTCGCTACCGGAAGCTTGTGTCCCTCCTTTGGTTGCGTCGCCCCCCACCTTCATCGCATGATTCCCTTCATCCCGGCGCCGCTTCCCTCTGGCTCGTGGCCACTGTCACCACCACCTTGCGTAGGTCGCTCACCTTTTGCTTACCGTGACCGAAAGCGTTTTCCTCTATCTCATGCCCATTGATGCCTGCCCCGCTCTGGTTTGTCTCCACGTATGTTTACAGCCTCTTTCTAGTTCGTCTAAGTCACTTGTACTGCTGCTGGCTCGAGCTTGCGAGTTCATCGTTGTTGGCTCCATCTTGATGACTCAGCCTTAATCTACAATCAACCCCACCATCAATCTTGCCCTGCCACTCTTCAACCTCCTCTATTTTCGTGCAATAAAGGAGTTCATTATTTGACGGGCACCCCCAAGAAACAATCAAGAAAACATCAATAGATCATAAGAGAAAATAGATTCCAGCAAGAACACAAAATAGCAATAATGAAGAATTGAGAGATTAGAGATGCTAGAAAGAAACAAGACTTAATTGCATTAATTGATCAAGAGTATTAATAAATAAACATCAAAACACTAAAATCCACAAGTGGGTAAGAGATAGTTGCTGGAAATAAAAGAGAAAATGTATGGACACCAAAAAAAAATGAGAGAAAGTGAGAGAGAAAGTGATTCTCCCCAAAAACTCCCTAAAAACTACAAAAAAAAACTAGATAATTCCTAATGAGAAGCTCTCCTCCTTGTGTATTCAGCTCTCCCCCTTCATAATTCTTCAATTAGGCCTGCAAGAGGATGAGCCTTGGGCCTTTGATTTGAAAATCTCATTTTATCCTTCAATAAAATGATACTGTTAGTAAACCAAAAAAAATGATATTGTTAGGCTTGTGTGCGTACGCACATATGTACGCACATGCGTTGACAAAATTCAATTTTCGTTGCTTTCAGGGACTTGTGCGTACACACTATAGGTGTGTGTGTACGCACATGCTCAACATAATTGGTCCCTTCGACGCTCTAGAGGGTTGTGCGTACGCATCAAGGGCATGTGCATAAGCTCAAGTGCCCTGAATGCTCTTTTTTGCTTATCTTCATGAATTTCTTGCCCTTGAGCCCTCTTTAGCCACTTCCATTTCATTTTGAACCTATATAAGCCCAACATACTTGCACAAAACAATCAAGACATCGAATGGAATAGGAATTAAGTAAATTTATAGCAAATTATGGCTAAAATTGCATGTATTAACAATTTAAGTCCTAAGGAACAAGAATTCACAAATACAATCATTCGCAAGTAATTTAAGTGAGTTTGGCTTGATAATTTATTCAAATATAACGCAAAATAAAGGGATAACTATGATTTTGGTGATAAATGTTTAACTGAAAAATCAATTTAGTCACAAACGTATTTTAAGCCAAAGATTGGTCACAAACGTTGTAATTTTTTTCAAAATGGATTGATTTACGATTTTGCCCCCTATTTTTAAAAACAGACCAACTTTTAAGAGTTTGGACCGGTGAACCGGTTTTTAGGAAATTAAACCATCACCACCATCAATCCACCATCACAACCATTTCAACCATCACCACCATGAATCCACCATCAATACCATCACCATCACCACCATCAACATCATCAATCCAATGGCCACCATCAATCCAGCATCAACACCATCACAATCAAAAGTTAACAATTCAACAAGTTAACAATCAATCCACCATCCACCATCACCACCACCATCCACCATCACCACTACTAACATCAATCCCTAATTTTTACCAGCAATTCAACAATCAACATTTAATAATTAAATTAGCAACTCAACGATTATTATTATTTCACAGGTTGATATTGAGTCAATGAAAAGAGAGACAAAAGAAAACAACAAATTGAGCAATCGAAAGAGCTGTACAAATAGGTTTTGAAAGATCAAGAGTAGTTGCAGCTTTTGAGGCTAGTGGCACTTCAGAAGAAGTAATCCAAAGACTAAAAGCGCAATCGAAAGGTCCATCAGATCTCAGCAAAGTAGAAGAGAAAAATAAGGAGATAGAAGAAACTGAAAATGATTTGTACTACATTTTCATTGAAATATGCACATTATATGATGGGGTAGTAATATATGAGTACTTGCTTATGATAGAGTGTTTATTGAGGGAGCTCTGGGAAGACGATCCTTCCGAGCATCATGAAAAAGAAGGATAGAAGTTTTATGTAAATATATTGGTGGTGACTCTTTGTCATAGAGGTCATATTCTTTTTACCTACACTCCTAACATTTTTAATTAAAAAAAGAAAAAAATAAATAGATCTGGGGCGGTGGTGGAAGATGAAAGGGAGCAGTGGTAGAAATGAAACAGTCCTAATGATAAACTCTTCATAATAATAATAATAATAATAATAAATAAATAAATAAATAAATATTATTATTATAAAATTGACCTGGTTGGTTTTTAGTGAATCGACCGGTTTAAAATAAAAAAGAAGAAGTTGGTTCAGGTAAATTAGTGATACATAAAAAGAGAGAGGGGCAAAAATGTCAATCCAGGCCATTTTGAAAAAAGTTACAACGTTTGACCAATCTTTGACCTAAAATACGTTTGTGACTAAATTGATTTTTCAGTTAAACCTTTATAACCAAAATCATAGTTATCCCCAAAATAAATTATCAAAAATGGGTTTATCAGGCGCATAAGAGTAGGCCGAAAAAGTCAAAGCTATGAAGAATTTTGGTTGTTCATAACTATTAAAGAGATACAGGGAGAAATAATGTTTTGCTTTTGCTCGGTTGAATTCTAGTTTGAGAGTTGGTTCTTGTTCGGCTAATTAGGATCATTGATGATGATCTTGGTGATTGATGCATGTGCATCATTAAGGATTTTTTTACTATTTTCTTATAAAATTTAGTAAATAATTAGCTTAATACTCAAGTAAACTAATTTATATTGTGATCAAACATACTTTGAGTGTTTTGTTAATTGTTCGCAAGAAATTAAAGATTAAAAGTAAGAAAATTGAAAAGCTTAAAGATGAAGAAATATAGGAAAGGAAGGAAACTTAGAAGTGAAGAAATGTCACCCTGGAGGCAACATAAGCCACGCCTAAGCGTAGCCCAAGGTGGCAAAACCCACGCCTAGGCGTGGCCTTCCTCAACAAAGGAAGAAATATGGGACCAAGCCAACCACGCCTAGGCCTGGTCACGCAAGCCTTGGACCACGCCTAGGCGTGACCCCCTTTACCAAGGCAAAACCGAACCACGCCTAGACTTTGTTCTTCCAGTCTAGGCGTGGCCTCATACTTTATGACTTTGGCCCATGTTCTGCAAAGCTGTAATCATGGTTTAGCAAAGCTTAAACTGAAAAACCTAAAGCCCAAAACCATGATTAGCAATCAAGGCCTAAGCTGAAAAGTTTATGAAGAAATTAAATTATGATTAGCCAAGTCAAAGCCCAAAATCAATTCTGCAGTAATTACTGACAGTAATTGTAATTTGATATTAGGTTTAGTTTGTTTTAATTTGAATTTCAATTTGAATTTAATCTAGAATTAGGTTAGAAACTAGGATTAGTAATGAGTATAAATAGGTTAGTAAATCATAGAGTAAATACTTAGTCAGTTTCAGTTTTGTTTTCATGTAAACAAATCCTAGTTTTACTTTTTCTGCATTATGTGCAACTAAATTCTAAAATTGAGGATGAGGAGCTTTGTTTATCCAGGCACAGAGATTTAATCTAAGTGTTTTGCTTTCTTGATACGGTGTGTTGATTTCAATTCGAGAACTGATAAAACCCGTTCCGACGGTTTATTTCACTGCATTAATTGATTAATTATCACCTCTTCATCGCTTAAACACTAGCAAAATAGGTCAAATTGCACTTAGAAGTTCCTTAGGGTTATAATCGTAATATCTGCTATTTCGGCCAATATTTACTATGTTTTGAACGGTTTCTTGTTCCGCACGATGCCTTGATGTGTGCGCTTAAGTGTTTCAGGATATAACAGGCGGAGTTCGGAGCGGAAGTGGCCGGAGAGAGCGAAAGGAACGAAAGGATCGCACCAAAACCTAGAAGGCCATTACTGGACCAGATGCGTACGCAACAGTAGAGCTATGCATACGCATCATATACGTGGGAGGCACACCCAAAAGGCTGTTTCGGCACAAATGCGTACGCATTCAGAGCTTCTATGCGTACGCATCAGTGGTTTTCAGCATCTATAAATAGAGGAGTCTTTCACCATTTCAAGGGAGCCCACTTCCACATTTAGCTTAGTTTTTAGGGTTCCATTTTAGGTTTTATTGTCCATTCATTAGCCAAACTTTTTATTTTTATTACTTGTTTGTTTATTTTACTGTTACTCTGTCGAACTTCAATTTCAATCAATTTACTTTACCGTTATTTTGTCTGTTTAATTTCCTGCAAACCACGAGTTTTACATACTGTTATGTTGCCAATTTATTTTCCTGCTTTTATGATTTCCGCAATTAGTGAGTAGAGTCCTATAGTGTCTCAGCTGTGAGGTGAAATGTGCAAATGACCAGAGCTGCGGGTTCCAAATGGATCAGAGGGGAAGGAACGGGTCAAGCCCGTAATGCTATCCGTAAGACACCCCTGCTAGCATAGTACCAGTTTCTTACCGTACGTGGTTCACCACGGTGACAACAGGCACAAGTGCTTGGGGACCTGGTGACAGCGGCACCCTATAGAGTTTGTCAGTACTGGGCATAGATCATAGGCTTCATATTTCGCTTACGCGCAAGAGGTCCTGGTGACAGCAGGATTGTACCGGTGACAGCGGGTACTCTTGGGAGTCGAGGGCTGAATCACGAACCCCAAGCAACACCTGCACCTATGTGAGTTGAACTTGGTATTGTGGGTTCGTTGCCACACAGCTAGTTAGTCAAAAATGTGCAGAGGTTCCTCCCAGGGGGTGTATAATCGATCCGGGACATGGCAGCAATGATAGTGATGCACAGTATTTCAAATCACGGCCGGGATACTCCTTTAATTATCAGAACCTTTACCGCTTTTTACTGCTTTTACTGCTTGCAACTGCTTTCAATTACTTTCAACTGCTTTTAACTTGCGAACTGCTTTCAAACAAACTCAATTGCAACCAACCCCAATCAAAAACAGACTTTCCCTTTCGCTTCCTGAGCAGAACGACCCGAGTCCCATACTCGGTATTTTGATTGCACCCTGTGACACCTCTTTTTAAAACGTCTCGACGCAGCCCTGAGGGGAGCGGTGCTTTCAACTACAACGACGAAAGCATTACCACCTGAGTGGGCGTGTCAAGAACCTAGTTTCGTTCTTCATTCAAGGAATCAAGATTACTAAGAGTTGACTTGATTTTAACTAAGTTAATTGTTATGTTTTAGAAAACTAATATTTAACTACAAGCTTGAAATCATGTTCTCTTATATTTTAATTGACCTAGAGATAGTGAAATTGATAGATGTGCTATTCTGTGATTCTGTTATTCATCAATTGGATTAGAGTTAGATTAAATAAGTGACATACAATTTAATCTAAGACCACTCTTGATATTATCAGACTTGAATCAGATTTGTGCTTCATCTTTTATTTTGGTTAATAGATTAAGAGATTAACTATTAGTCAAATTAGAGGTTACTAAATTACCAAGAGATTAGAATTTGGTAAATTGAGATTCATGGTGAATTAATCAACAAAACATTAGAAGAAGATGAGTAACTAGGTTATTAATTTGTTGGGTTTACATCTCCAAGTCCTTAACTCTCTGTCACTACTGGCTTCTCATCCAAATATAATTGCTTCATGCTCAAGTTTCCTTCTATTTCTAGCTTCATGTTACTGCCATTAATTAATTTTAGTTCTGTTAAATTGAAATTCCATCGAATCTCTCTTATTATTGATTCTGTCTAATTAAAGAATAAATTAATCAATATTGCTTAGTCAGTTAATCCTCATGGGAACAACACTCTACTCACTTTTTATTACTTGAGATCTGGTGCACTTGTCGGGGATTAATTAGGATTAACAATACATTATTAACAAGTTGTCTAACTTAGACCTTTTTGTTTTTTAAACTCTGATTTGGGAACTTTCTTCTCTTTGACGTTGGAGGTTTTCAGTTTCCTTGTTTTGTACTTGTGTATGCAGGGCAACAACAGAGACAAGGAATTCTTTGAACTTGACCTGGAAATTAAAAGAACCTTGACCAAGAATAGGGACAAGGTTAAATTTCAAAAAGCTCTTCAAGAACAAAGACAAAAAATAACTTCTACAATGGAAGCTTTTGAGGAAGATTTTTCTGCAGAATTTTCTGAAGAAAAAGTTTTTGAAGAGGAAGTTCAAGATAACATAGCTGAAGAAGACAACAACCAGATGATAGTTCCCACTACTGCTAGTTGTGGCAGCAGCATTGTGAGACCTGCTGTTGAGGCAAAATAATTTTGAGCTGAAGCCTTCACTAATCCAACTTGTCTAGCAAGACTAGTTTAGTGGCGGTGCTCATGATGACCCCAATCAACTTTGCCAGCTTCCAAGGTGGTTGATGCGCAACCCGTGGTGTTGCGTACGCAACTACTGTTTGGACAGAATCAATGTATTCTTCTTTTGGATGGTTGCATGCGCAACAGAGATGGTTGTGTGCACAACTAGGGCAATCCAGAATCCCTCTCTTTGACTCTTCTTCATGAATTCTCCAAGTCCAATAATGCTCTTTTTAGCTAATTCTCCTCTGTTTCTAACCTATCATGACCTGAAACACTCAAGATAACTCATCAAGGTATCAAGTGGGATAAAAACTAATCAAATTCAAGTGAATTAAGGCTAAAAGTGCCTGGTTCACTCAATCAAGGCACAAATGGATGAGAATTCACAAACATAGCTATTCATAAGAAATTGTGTGAGTTAGGTTTGATAGGTTATTTTACTCAAATACCCTTGTTTTGGAAACTTATTCCTCAAATACCCATGTTTTCAAACAATTGACACAACTGCCCTCATTTGGCAAAGGGTTCGGCATTTTTCAACAAAGAGGCGCCTTTCGCAAAGTCGTTTCCACCCTGAATGCGCGTTTGCTAATGGCGTCATCTCATAGGGAGGCTGATGAAGCCCGTTCCGACGGTTTATTTTACTGCTTAAATTGACTAATTATCACCTCTTCATCGCTTAAACACTAGCAAAATAGGTTAAATTCCACTTAGTAGTTCCTTAGGACTGTAATTGTAATATCTGCTATTTCGGCCAATATTTACTGTGTTTTGAACTGTTTCCCATTCCGCACGATGCCTTGATGTGTGCGCTTAAGTGTTTCAGGATATAACAGGCGGAGTTCGGAGCGGAAGTGGCCGGAGAGAGCGAAAGGAACGAAAAGATCGCAACAAAACCTAGAAGGCCATTGCTGGACCAGATGCGTACGCATCAGTGAAGCCATGCGTACGCCTCCTATACGTGGGAGGCACGCCAAAAGGCTGTTTCGGCATAGATGCGTACGCATTCAGAGCTTCTATGCGTACACATCAGTGGTTCTCAGCATCTATAAATAGAGGAGCCTTTCACCATTTCAAGGGAGCCCACTTCCACATTTAGCTTAGTTTTTAGGGTTCCATTTTAGGTTTATTGTCCATTCACTAGCCAGACTTTTTTATTTTATTACTTGTTTTGTTTATTTTACTGTTACTCTGTCGAATTTCAATTTCAATCATTTTACTTTACCGTTATTATGTCCGTTTATTTTTTTGCAAACCGCGATTTTACATACTGTTATGCTGCCAATTTATTTTCTCGATTTTATGATTTTCGCAATTAGTGAGTAGAGTCCTATAGTATCTCGGCTGTGAGGTGAAATGTGCAAATGACCGGAGCTGCAAGTCCCCATAAAGATCACGATAGACGAACGGGTCAATCCCGTAAAGCTATACGTCCTACACCCCTGCTAGCATAGTGGCAGTTCCTTGACTGTACGAGGTTCGCCACGGCAGCATGGCATAAGTGCTTGGGAACCTGGATACAACAGGTCTGACCCGGTGACAGCGGGGATCCTATAGAGTTTGTCAGCTCTAGGCATAGATTAGAGGCTCCATATTTCGCTCACGCGCAAGAGGTCCTAGTGACAGCATGATTGC